>CAXAKX010000526.1:0-42324 GCA_963969525.1 Ontholestes murinus | reverse complement strand
AACAATTTCGAGGAAATTTGGAACTCGCCTATTTCGGCCGCCCTTATTACCTGACCTTTAATTAGTATATATACCGGCATAATGTTATTTTTTGTACATATCTCCTTGAGAATGACTTATAGTCGAAACTAGTCGGAGAATAATAAACAACAAGTGAAATCATACCAAGTGTTTTAATCCATCTATCAAATTAATTCAAAAATGATTCACCACGGGTTAAGTGAGAAATTAATTAATCAATCATAATCATAATCATAATCCAGTCAAAATTTTTGTATGTTTTGTTTTATATTTGTGTATTCATATGTATTTATTTTTTTGGAATGAAAGCTGAAGATTAATAAACATAAACATAAACATATAGGTGCAGAGGTGTGGTATATTCCTAGTGGTGTCGCGGGTGCATCGGTGGCAGCGACTTCATAACTGGTGGGCTCTTTTTGCTATAAAATGACGTAGGGGCCGTCCCGCCTCGGGTCCAAATTGGAGCTAAAGTTCTGTTTGGCATTGCTGAGTAAGTGTGTAGCAATCCAGACGTGATCTCCAGGAACGTATTCAGGAGAGGGTCGTCTCTTGGTGTCGGCCGTCTCTTCCCGTTTATCTTATCGTTCATCCATCACACGCCGAGACTCGTTGAAAGTATCCGCTAGTTGGCGCAGACGTGGCGTGATTTCGGGTATGAAGTTTTCGGAAACCAAAACGTCCTTCAGGTTACGCATGACATCCATGGCGGTGCTTAGTTCGCGACCAAACGTTAAATAGGCTAGACTATGTGCAGTGCTGCTGGTTTTTACCGAATTCATGGCGAATCGAATAGCTGGCAGTTGATTAGGCCATCCCGTGTGCTTGGTTTTGACGAGTATCGCCAGTTGTACTTTCATGTCTCAGTTTTTCCTCTCGACCGGATTGGCTTGGGGATGGTAGACTGGTGTGAAGTGACTTTCGATGCCGAGGCTGAAGGTTAAGTATTGCATGACCGCGCTCACGAATTGATATGCATCGTCGTGGGGTTCCATAACGTAAAAATATTTCGTTTAGTAATGTAAGAGCACATTGCGCTGCGGTGGCTTTCTTCAGGGGAAATATTTCTATCCATTTGCTGGCAAGATCCTCCACAATCAGTATGGTTGTGTATCCGTCAGGTGACATAGGTAGGGGACCGAATAGGTCGAATGAAACTACTTCGAAACGTTGATGTCTGAAGTAAACCTGCTGGTTTCAGATTGTGCGGTTTGTATTTCTGACAGTCCTGGCAGTCCTTTAAGAACTTGTTAATGTCGTCCAGCATCCTCTTCCAGAAGTAACACTGTGCAAGCCGATGAAATGTTCCAGCAGTGCCGTAGTAGCCTGCAGTTGGAGAGCTGTTAAAATGTTCCAATAGTTCTGGTACGTCGGCTCTTGGTATGCATTGCTTTGTAAGTAGTCTTCCGTGGCTCTATCGGGGTGATATCGGTATAATACGCCGCGGTCCAAGAGATAACCTTTGTTACTCCAGTAAATAGCATCCTCCGTCCGGGGGTTATTATTTTGTTTAAGTCGGCGTCAGTTTGTTGACTTTGTCGTAGTGTAGCCTCGTTGTATCTAGGTAGGTCGATTTCAATTGATCCTATGCGATTGATTTCATCCCGAGGTGGTCTGGATAATGCGTCTGCTATGAAATTTGATCGCCCAGTGATATATTTTATCTTTAGATCATATGGCTGTAGAAGGAATGCCCATCTCGCAAGGCGTCTGTCGGAGATTTCAATTACATTAATCAGCGCAACGCCTGGTGGTCAGTGACGACGGTGATCGGTGATCCTTCCACGTATCCACAGAACTTGGCGAGGGCCCAGATGATGGCTAAGGCTTCTCTTTTGTAGTTGAATAATTCTTTTCGGCGGGAGTTAATACTCGGCTGGCAAATTCCACCAGGTGTTCTTCGCGTTCTTCGGCTCCCTCCTCCTGTACTAATACTGCTCTAAGTGCGTATTCACTGGCATCGGTGCGGGTGGTAAATGGTTGTCCGCTGATGACAGGTTTCAAAATCGGGGCGGTCGTTAATAAAGTTTTCAGATCGTCCAGGTCGATGAAGCGTTCTTTTTGAGTAGTTTCGTGATAGGCTGTAATTGTCCGCAAAGTGTAGTATATATCGCCGGTACCATGAGCACGTCTGTATAAATGACACGGCTTCCTTTTTATTTTGTGGAGGCTTCCATTCGCCTTGGCTTTTATCCTTATGGGGTCGGTAGCAATTCCGGTCCGGGTAATAACATGTCTTAAGTATCGAATTTCTTTGGCACATATCGTAGTTTTTTTCTCGATTTGTGGAAATCGAGGTGTTGTTGAGTTGTTGCAGGTCCTTTAGGTGCTGAGTCGCGCTGCCTGATAAAATAATGATATCGTCCAGATACGTCAACATGTTGATGTGTAAGATGGTAATTCGAAAACGCTCTATCACTCGCTGGAATGTAGAGGGGGCGTTCCGTAATCGAAAAGGTATTCTCGTGAATTCAAAGAGACCAAATGGACACGTAAATGCTGTTTTCGGAATGTCCTCTTCATGCATGGGCACTTGCCAATATCCTGATTTCAAGTCGATGGTGGAGACGTATTTTCCTGTCGATCCGTTTTGCAATAAATCGTCCATGCGTGGCAAGGGGTATGAGTCGGCGACGGTGATTTGAATTAAGGCCCTGTAGTCGACGCAGAGGCGTCCTTTTTTAGTACCATTACCACTGGGGATGCCCATGGTGAATTTGAAGGTTGGATTATTCCCTGTTTTATCAGTTCGTGCACCTGGATTTTTAATTGTCGACATTCGATATGGTTTTGTGCTGAGGGGGGCATGATTTTGAGTATCCACGCGTTGAACACCAGAATGCCTCCTGTTGTCTCTCTAGCATTTCGTCAAATTGTTTTCTTTGGTCGGAGGACAAGGAGGTTCCCTCGTCGCTTCTCAGACTTATCGTTGCGATTTCCATTGGTTCCAAGTAGGAGCCGTAGTGAAAATAATTGCGTTCTCCTTGTTCAATTTTTCGAGGCTCTGCGGGAAAAAGGTCCGGTAGTGGCTCCAGTAGTTCCGGTTCTGCGGTTGGCGGTATTTTATCGGACATTGGTCGGGTGGAGTCGAACTGCCGTGTTGGTTGGTCGGAGAAGTTCCATTTTCTCTGAGCCATGTTTAATGTGATGCTCGCTTCTTCTAGGAAGTCAGTGCCTAGAATGGTTTCTCGTGTGCGGCTATCTGGTAATACGTAGAAGGTTGTTGACACACTTTTCCTTTCTGGTGTACTTTTACTTTGGCTGTTAAGACGACATCGTGCCAGGGTTTTCCGTCAGCGAATGTAATTTCTCCTTGTTTAGTTTGGAACTGATGGCCTGAACGTTTTAGTGATTCGTAAAGTCGTAGAGATGCTACCGTAATATGCGCGCCATTATCGTGGAGTGCGTATTCTGATTTTTCATCTATGTTTAAATAAACGTGCGGGCGTTAGGTATCAATTTTCGTTGTTATTGATGATATTTGTGCTTATTTGTGGGCATTGCAATTGGTGCATCGGCTTCGAGTGGTATTTGGCTTTCCACATCCATAGCACTGGAATCCGTTGTTTGGGTTCGCCGGTGTTGATGCAGTTATTCTCTCGTGCCTCTTCTTGTAGGTTCGCTTATGTGTCCCTCATGCGGTTGATTAGCTCCTCGTAATTATTAATTTTGTACCCGGTACAAATAATTAATATACTACATTTAATATATCTCCTCCAGTCACCAGTGTACCAGTCACATAATCCTCACACGCCAGGTCTTTGGAATATCTGATTCTCCACTCCACAATTAGTTCAGCAACTTCTGCTTTTCCTCTTTTCCTAGCTCCTTCCACATTTCAGCTTTTAACTTTTCCAGTCCAACAGTTTTAACAAACGCGGCTTCATTAAACGCCTTTTCTATTTCCTCTTTCGTAAACTTCTCATCTTCCCCCCAACCCCACTCGGCCACCCACAGATAGGAGTATTTGGCAAACAGAGGGATTTTACAGAAATCGAAATAAAAACTCTCTATATTTTTCTTCTAGATGAAAAATATTAGTGAACCTAGAGACATTTTGGAGAAGGTGGAAAATTATAAAAGGCAACTGGAGCCAGGGTATCGCCAATAATATCACACAGGAAAGCAAGAAGAACAAAAGAACAAAATATACCATGATGGACCAAAATACGAAATGTTTTTCTAATTATCAAAATATAAAGGTTTAAATAAAACTAAAGTATTATATGTTGAGATGATTGTGAAGTTCACCAGTTGCATCAACCATTAACACAGAAGATGTGATAGACACAATAGTGGTAGCCCATCTACTGGCAAAACTAGATCATTTTTCTAAAGGATGTAGAAGAAGGCTAATTAGCAAGCTTTTAAATGAAGCATCGGATAGTAGACAACCTATCTACAGATAGAACTCTTAAGATGGGGTTACTTGGAGTAATAAGCGGGTATAAAACAGCGCTAACTAAATCGACACAATTGTTTCTATTTTTTTAGCAAACTTGTTAGTAAAAACCAGGTATAGAACCAACGGGGATATGGAAGAAAACACAAAATACTAATGTACTAATGGCTTGATGGTAAAAGAGTATAAAACCAAAACAATATTTCTAATGCAAAGACACAAGTGGAGATTATGCACAGATTTAATTCATGTGCCAAATATTACTAAAATTTAAAGAATTCACGCAGATTAATGAAGGTCACCTTCATTAAACTGTCTAAAGGATTATGAAAAGAGTATTAGGAGGACCTATAGCGTCAGGGTGAATTATTACCATTTAAAATTATAAGCAATGAAAAAAACTTTTTGCCCCAGTTTCTACCATAGTTACATGTTCTCAAATTAAAAATAATAATGGTGGTCATCGACTACTTCTTTTTTAGAGAAGGTTTCTTTGTGACGGTTTTGGGAGGGCCTTCGCCTTCTTCGGCTTGGGTGCTTTAAGATTATTGGTAGGACCGCTCTTCGTCGCATTTGTGGCCTTCGACGGGGATGACGTAATTTATCTCAACAATAGTGGAAAAGAATATATCAATGTAACTAACTAGGAAGAAGGGATCAGGATAAAAAACATCGTTTCCAATATGTTCTAAAAGAAAAATATCTTATTGTGATACCATGTAATCGGATTTTTTTCAACCTAAATAATATTTGAACCAGTCCTGATTTACACGATGATAGAAAATTTAATTTTAGAACTCAATTTCTCTATGAATTGATGTTATAAAATAAGACATATCTTTCGTAACTATTAGAACCGATATAGCCGATTCAAATTTTTATAACTATTATGTGTCTTTATAATAAAATGTAATGTAAAGTAATTTAGTACTCTTAACTAAAGAAGCTAGAGCTTACTCACATGACGACAGAAAAACCGATTTTGCAAGCCTGTATCTTTCTGTATTATAATTTTGTAACAATTTTCATAAATTTTTCAGCTGGTGGATCCTATCCAGAAATGATAAATTTCCCTGTATCTTGACTTCCAATTAATGCACGTTGTACTCATAAAATATAAAGAGAAATTATCATTTGCACTTCGAGGGTAGTCCAATATGTTACAAAAATAAAATTCAAAGACTATTCGTTGATCCTTTGTGCCACTTCCTTAGCCCTAATCCTCAAGCCAACCAAAACTTCTTGCGAAGTCGAGTAGTTGAACATGTGGGGTGTTACCCAGCTTTGACCAATCTGGCCAATCTTCTCCGAATACGGACCACTTGAGATTTCTAAGTGACTCTCCTCTTCTTTCTCGCATTTCCGACACTTTTTGCTGTCCCTCTAATTATTTAGTTTGCAGTTCCCTGTGAGAGTACTGAAACTGCTTCTTTGTAGTTGAATGTATTTCCTGCTATGTTTCGATGTTGGTGAGTGGATTAATTTTTTGGTGACCGCATACTTGTCAGTTTCTATTAATTCCATTGTTAATCAAATCGGCACAATTGTTTTGATTCTTATTAGTAGAAACCAAGAGTAGAACTCACAGGGATATGGAAGAGGGCAAACCTAAAGGAAGGGAAGAAAAACACTAACCTACTAATGGCTTGATGGCAAAAGACCATAAAACAAAGAATTAATTCCGAAAGTAAAGACACTAGTGGAGAGAATATGTGCCAAATATTAACAAAATGTGAAAAGATAGTGCGGTTTAAAAAAGGCGGCTGCATATAAAGGATTATGAAAATAGGGTTAAAAGGAAGGTTAGAAATCGAGTAGTTGGCCATGTGGACTATGGTCCAGCTTTGACCAATCTGGCCACTCTTCTCCGAATACAGACTGAGATATTTGATTGACTCGCATTCAAACATGATGTATCTTCTCCTCTTCTTGCTCGCATTTCCAAAATGTTTGCTCCCCCCCTAACTATAGAAATGCTTGTTTAGTTTAAAGTGCCCCATGAGGGTACCAATTAGCAGCTGCAAATTGATTCTTTTTAGTTCAATGTATTTCCTGCTCAGCTTAGGATTAATTTTCTGGCTACCGCATACTTGTCAACGT
This sequence comes from Ontholestes murinus, assembly GCA_963969525.1. NCBI lineage: Eukaryota > Metazoa > Arthropoda > Insecta > Coleoptera > Staphylinidae > Ontholestes > Ontholestes murinus. The sequence continues at coordinate 35,801 of CAXAKX010000526.1, read as the reverse complement.
GTAGTCATTCCTTTTCGTGTTCCTCGAAGGAGTTCAGTATTTGGGAGATAGTAAGTGGTGGCAGTTGCAGAAGCTTAGCGCCTAGCCTCTCCAGAGCAGCCCTTTTGGTTATCTTGTCGACCAAGTCTATCCTTTAATCTATGATATTGTATTATAGTATTATACTGCTGGCCATATGTGGTCTCGATAGCGCAGCTATGCTTGAATTGCTGTCAGTGAGAAACCAAATGGATTTGTTCCAATACTTTCCGAGTAGCTTCAAGTATCCTGAAAAGTTTCGCTTGCATAATCATCACATTTCTACCTGGGGATGCTGTGTCTTAGGTCAAATTCTTGGCAGTAAATGCCTACCCCAGCGCCCTCATGATTTCTAGCTCCGTCTGTATAAACGGTGATTTCTGTTTCATGGTCAATCTGATTTTTATTTCGTATTGCTACTTAAACGCCTGTCTTGGCGGGACACTGTTGAGATGTACATTGAGTTTAGGCATGATTGATTCCGCCTCTCTCAGTATCTTCTTGTGTCTCATACCGTTTGCTGTCGGTCTGCACGTGCCATTTGCCTTTAGTCTTACGGATGTGCCTCCTGGCATTTCCCTTACATGTATGTGAAGGAGCGTCAGGTTCAGTAGAGTTTGTACGCATTATGCCTGTCGTAGCCAGGTACGTTAATCGTTGAAAGTGGTTTAGCCTCTTCCTGGTTACCGATTGGTTTATTTTTGGGCATCAAGTTATGTTAAAGCCACTGGGCCAACTTCATTGCCAGAAGATGGCACAGGCTTCTTTAGCCATGTAGTTAGTTAAGTCCCAGTTTAGCTTGAAACCCAGTGTTATGCTGAGATATTTTACCTCGTTTGCCAAGCACAACTGATTGTTAAATAGTTTGGGAAGTCTATCTGTGTTGATCTCTTGTGAATAATCTTGAACACTCTTGAACCTGTCTTCTTGAGGTTGACCGAGAGTGAAGTTTTTTCGCACCATTCCTCTATGATTTTGAGAGTTTTCTGCATTAGGCTAGATATAACACTAATTATTGTTCCATGTCAACAACAGTTACGGACCGGTTTCGATCGTTAATCATCGACTACGATATAACCATAAAGGTGCCATCTATTGTCTAAACGTTACATTAGGTCCCAAATTGGTGGATATTCACCATCCAAAAAGATCGAAACCAATCCGTTGATTGATGTTAATGGGGGAACAATAATTAATGTTTACATTATTATTGTTACAATTGTCGCTGTTGACAGATCCTTTCAATGTCGGTAGTTAAAAGCCCATTTGGGATCTAGTGCAACGCTTAGACAATAGATGGCGCTTTTATGGTAATATCGTAGATAGAACACTCGTTTCTCCCAAATGAGTGGGATTGCCACGTCGTCTGCCTAACCTACCGCATGGTATCCTATACTGTACTGTCTGGCTTTCTTTCCTTATCGAGGCGGTTACAGTTTTATTTCTCACTATGGTCCCAATCCATCCAGTGATGGTTGTTGGGACCACATGCTTGTTTAGAGTAGAAAACTTTATCAAAGGCTCCTTCGATGTCTTTAAGGGCTCCTAGGGCTTACTGTTTATTAGCCAGCGATCCTTTAATTCTTTTCACAACGAATAAGAACAATAATTATCACCACTATGCCATAATGACCCAGATGATAGATCTGTTGACGTAAATTTCAAACGATGGAAAAATATTGTAATTAGGAAAATAATTTTTTAGAAAACTTTGATTAAATCAAGGTCAAAATGACATGTTCGTTAATAGACATGTCGAATTAATTCTTTATACATTCTAAAGCCCTCAAAGAAAATTTTTGGAAATTAAAAAAAATTATTCTTAAAAATTTGTACAACCTTTGAAAATTTTCAAGAAATTTTGGGAGCAATTTCTGAAAATATAGATAATAATAATACTAGGTCCACAAACCAAAAAAAAGTTCCAAAAATTTGGAAGAGAAATCATCAAGAAATAAAGAAGACCTATTAAAATTATGAAAATATGGAAATTCCCATGCGATTAAGAAATTAATGACAATGTTTGAAATTTAGAAGAGAAGCCTTTAATTGTAAAGAATGATAAGGTTAGTACATTTGTACAATAAATTCCATTAATATTCTAGAAATTTAGGAAAGAAATTCTAGAAAGGCTTGAAAATTCTTGTCATCGAAAAAATACCTTTCAGAAAACTTTTAGTAAAATAGATGGAAGAATCTTGTAATTTGGAGAAGAAAACTATTTTAGAAATTTTGAAAAGGAGTTCTAGGCAGGCTTACAAATTCTAGTCATCAGAATAAAACTTCCTAAAAGCTTTAAGTATATATAATAATATAGTAGATGGAAAAATCTTGCAATTTGGAGAACAAACAACAAACTTCAATTGTAAGATTCCTAAAAAATATTTTAGAAATTTAAAAGGGGATTTCTAAAAAGGCTTACAAATTCTAGTTATCAAAAAATACTTCCTAAAAGCTTCTACTAAAGTAAATGGAAAAATCTTGCAATTCCTAGAAAACTTTGATTATAAGACTCCTAAAAAATATTTCAGAAATTTAGAAGAAGAGTTCTAGAAAGTTTTACAAATTCTAATCATCTAAAAAAAATCTTAAAAGCTTCTATAAAAATATTTGGAAAAGAAATTCCAAGAAAACTGATTTTAAGACTACTGAAAATTATTTTAGATATTTAGAAGAAGAGTTCTAGAATGGCTTACAAATTCTAGTCATCAAAAAAAAACATTCTACAAGCTTTTAGTAAAATAGATGGGAAAATTTTAAAATTCTTGAAGATAATTTTTAAAAATAAGAAAATTAATTTTAAAAAAATTCTACACCCATAGAAAATTTTCCAGAAATGTAAAGAAGCAATTTTTGGAATTATAAATAATAATAATGCTGGAAAACTTCGCAAACCAGGGAAAAAATCCCAAAATATAGAAGAAAAATCTCCAAAAGATTAAGAAGTGCCAAAAACTATAATTTATTATTGATTCTCATGCTAATTAGAAATTGATGACAATGTTTGCAATTTTAAAGAAAAATTTTTAGAAAATTTTGATTGCAACGAAGGGTAAAATTAGTATGTGTAAAACAAATTCCATTAATGTTTAAAAATTCTCAAAATATTCTAGAAACTTAGGAGAGAAATTCTAGAAATACATTTTTGTCACTTTCTGAAAACTAGTAATAATATGGAAAAATCTTGCAACTTGGAGAAAGTATCCCTAGAAAACTTTGATAAAATTGTGGTCAAAATGGCACACCGGTGGCATAAATTCTTTATATATTCTAAAATAACCGAAGATAATTTTTTTAAATTATAAAATCAACTCCTGAAAAATTCCACAACCATCGAAAATTTTCTAGGAATTTGGAAGTGAAATCTTTAGAAAATAAATAAGAGCTATTGAGATTCTAAAAATTTAAACTATTGTTAATATTAATGACAATGTTTGCAATTTAAAAGAGAAATTTCTAAAAACACTGATTGTAAAGAGGAACTAAGTTAGTACATAGGTAGATTAAATTCCATAAATATTTAACAGTCCTGAGAAATATTCTACGAATTTATGGAATATATTCTATAAAGGCATGAAAATTATAATCACCAAAAAACTTCCTAAAAATCTCTAGTAAAATAGGTGAGAAATTTTGAGAAACATTCCTAGAAAATCAAAATGCACACCTGTAGCATAAATTCTTTATACATTCTAAAATCCTTGAAAGTAAACTTTGGAATTTAAAAACTTAGTTTTTCAGAAATTCTACAATCCTAGAAATTTGTTTAGGAATTTCTGGAGTAATTTCTGGAAATTTAGAAAATAATAATACTGGAAAATTTCAACTATAAATATTCTAGAATGCTGAACTATTCTCTAGAAATTTAGGAGAGAATTTCTAGGAAGGCTTGGAAATTCTAGTCTTCAAAAAATAAATACCTTCCTGAAAACTTCTTCTTCTTTAGCAATTTTACAACTTGGGGTCCTGGAAGACCCCATGTGCAGTAATGTTACAAAATTGAAGTGGTGCAGCTAGGTGTTAATCAGTTAAAAACAGTTAAACATAATAATAACTTTTTAATAAATACATCTTTTGCTGATGTGACGAATAATAAATTAATTTTGTTTAATTATTATTTCATAATGATTCACTAAGAGCTAAGTGAGCAAATTATTCAAAAATGTTAGTTTTGTAAATTATGTCGATATTTTCTTTAATCTCATGGTATACGAATTACTGTTAAATAAAGGTAATAATATTTTACTATTTTAAGACTTAACAAACTTACAAACATTATCCGTTTGCTTTTGAAAGCAGTAATATTTTATGAGGGCTATATACCGTTATGTACACTACTTAAATTACCGGCAAATAAACTTTACAACACGGAACTTGTATTTCCTACGTAACATGTAAACAGTGGTCCGCCGTGAATTCTTAAAAACCACGACCGCACTATTACTGCTCGAATGGTTCCGAACAAAAATACAATTCCGGGATAAAATAGTTAAAACCGTTCAGGCCAGCGGACCGGAATTTATGTCCCCGATAAATTTAAAACTGCACCAGTTTATTGAATGGTAATTGAAACTTGCCTCAATGGAAATTAGTCAACTGTTATAAATTGTATTGTTATTTCAGTAGAATTAATAAAAGTAATTTACACTTGTATTTGTTTATCGCGGGAACAATAATTTCGGAGCGTAAATAATCGTCCCGCAAAACCGTTCCATAGCAAATTGCAGCAAAAACAAGATGAATGTATCGGCCGGGCTTTTTGCATGCTTTATGCGGGCCGAATTAATGAATTTCGGTGGGAAGTGTCACATAAAATTGATTATGAATAATTATAATGTGTAATTATATTTCGTTTTCGTATTTTACGGGATAATTTATGTGTCCTAGATTCCTGGGCGGGATTTATGGCCGCAGAAAACCTGCGAACGGGAAAACTGGTTATATATTGAGGTGCGGGAAATTAGCCGTGAATTTTTAACGACATTCCAATATTTTATAAGATATGCATTAAAAGTTTTTTAATACATCATATGTCATGGGGCGCACGGTATAGAGTTTGCTTTCAGAATATATTGGAAACTTACGGGATATATGAATTCTTTATATTGCAAAGCACACAACTTATTCTCATTTTCACCTGGAACTTTTCGGAAACTGACTTGGTAGTTTTAAACAAACGTGGTTGACATTAATATATAAGATTTTAAACTAGTATACATAGTGTATTATTTAAAACATAATACTAAATTTAATCAAGGGCGTTTACAGCCAACTGGCTTAGGGGGGAGGGTAATTTTAAAAAAGAAACTATTATTTTATTAATAATTAGAACACCACAATTATTAGTTACGATTTTAAAAGTTAAATTTATTAGAAACAGCAATTATATAAGTCTTTGTTCTAATTGTAAACGTATTTAATGATAGAGTCCAATTAATCTGGGTTTGGTGTACTTCGTGCTTTGCCGCCCTATCAAACTAATTTAAGCAATATTGCTTGTTCTTAATTGATACGTGTATCTATACTGCGGACTGTGTTTAGTGGGCATTCTGTTAGGTGCGGAACTTACCTAATTTAACTTAAGCTGCTCTCTGGAGGCTCTTCACTTCGTACGGTCAGAATTTCCAATCGGTGACCAATTTACAATTTGGGCATTAAACAAAGTTTAACAATAAGCAAACACGGCCGAAAGCCGAATTAAAACACACAATTGGATAGCGGGATTTTAAGCGAATTACCGTTTTAACCCAATGGCCCAATTAAATAACTTTTTTTTGTTGGGTGGAATGGAAAATAATTGCCTCAAATCGACAGTTATCCTCTGCTGCTTTTAGTGTTATGCCAATGATTATTCGTTTTTTGTTTTTAAACATTTATGCTTAACAAAAACTTGTTACGTAAATTCATAGTTTAATATTAGGCTATGATCAATACGCAATCCAATTATTTACATCTATGTGAGATAAACTAAGAAAAGAAGTTTTTTTTTAATTATATGAATTTATTTAATTAATTATACAAATTATTGGTTTTAGACTTAAATATTATAAATATATTTATAAATAACTACAACGGTGTTGCGAATCTCTGAAAAACGTACGATAAAATTAACTTTTAATTATCTCTTTAATTAATCTAAGATATTTACTTTACTTTCTATAATTTAAAAGTTTCTAGATATTATTTCAAATATAATTTTTTTTTCACATTCTGAATAGAAATGCCATACATTTCCGCATCCAAAATCGTTGAAAAAAAGTAACACTTTTCCGCGTAGCATCACTTTTTTAGCATGGATACACTTTTTCGTACTACTTTTATTTACTATTAATCAATGTCAGCGTCAGTTACATACATGGAGTAATATATACAACACACGTACTATCGGTAATTATTACCTGATTTTTATATGTCAGTATCAAAAATGAAATCGCAAACACCTTTGTAATTGTTGTTATATGCAGTATGTAAAAAAATAGTGTGTACAACGCGTGGGAAATGCGCTTTTCCGCACTCGAGTAGGAATTTGATGCACTCGCTCGCTTCGCTCGCTCGTACACCAACATCCTACTCTCGTGCGGAAAAGCGTAACATTTCCACACTTAATAAAATGTATTAAAATCCTTTAGTTCGTTGTAGAAAATTAAATAATAAATTTAAAAATACGAAAACATTTCGTGAATCTACAACAATGAGTCTTACTAAGACTACAAAACAAATTAATTTGAAACAACTACTTCTCTAGCTAATACTTCGACAGACATTGAATAATACAAATTAATTTGCGTGTTACAAATAGTACAACTATTAAAGCAACACTAATTTGAATGAAATTATTTCTGTTGAATAAACTAATAAATTTTTCATGTTATAGTTACATTTAAACAATCTAAAGTACATTTTATCATTTATTAGTTTATTCAACAGAAATAATTTCATTCAAATTAGTGTTGCTTTAATAGTTGTACTATTTGTAACACGCAAATTAATTTGTATTATTCAATGTCTGTCGAAGTATTAGCTAGAGAAGTAGTTGTTTCAAATTAATTTGTTTTGTAGTCTTAGTAAGACTCATTGTTGTAGATTCACGAAATGTTTTCGTATTTTTAAATTTATTATTTCCACACTTGTTGTACAAATAAATAATTTGTGATGAAAACTTATTTATCCTAATTCTTTTTTAATTTTATTGTGGTAGGTTTTGGTATCCCTTGCTGCATATCTATGTTTCTTATTGAAATAAAACAATAAATCTGCAAATGATGTTCATTCGTACTGGCTATAGAAAAGTAATCATTTAATTATTAGAAATTTCAAAAGAAACTGCACTTTATCAATACCTTCCTTTGGCAACAGGACTTGTAGTGCTTTAGGAATGTTCCTTCCTTTAGCCAGTGTGCCGGTTGTAGGGTTATCGGTGGTGAACTGGAATTGTAGCGGCCACCGCCAGGATATCATCCTCCTTCTGACAGTCGGTAATGTCATCCCATCGGGTGGGATCACGTGGTCTAAATTTCCAGGAAAGAGGGCGCGTGCAACACATCAGTTCCACTTGGTCAGCCCTCGCTGCTGCTGCTACCTGCTCTGACTCCTCGATTCCAGCGCCGAGAGATCTCGTCGGGTCGCGTTCGCTCTCTGTCTTGCCTTAGCAACTTCGTAGAACCACCAGTACACTCTTCGGTTTGTTACCCTCTCACTTTGATATGGCTGCATCGCAGATAGGTCGCAGCCTGCTTGATAGGATGTCGGCAATCCCGTTAGGTTCGTTGGTGATGAACCTCAGCGAGAGGGTTTCTCGTGAAACTTCTCCCAGTCGGCCCGTTGGATGGCTCAGGCTGAACCTGATCTCGGCAGTGGTATTTTTTTTATCTGCAAGCAAAAGTGTAGGATCTTATCATTTCGATTTCCTCGTCGACCTTCAAGTCTCACAGGTTGTCCAGATGACTGGATTAAACAAGAGTCACATCCAGTACTGACTCCGAACGTTGGGGTGTTATCTACGTCGACCGGCTCCAAGTCCAGCTCAACCATCGTGTTGAAGAGCATTTCGCCTCTGTGGTCTAACCGTGATGATGGTTTTGGCGATGAAGCCTCTAGCAACTGTCACTGGACAGTCAGTTCGGTGAGTCACTCTCGTGAATCGGTCGAACCATTATTCCAGCGTGGCGTTTGACATGGCGTAGTAGGCGATAAAGGTAATCTTGACCACTTTGACCCAAGCTATGCCTAGTTAGTTTATGTTAGTTTTGTTTATTTGCTTTACAAGATCTATTAAAAAAGTTCATTAAATACATAGATACCTATATAATCACTTTAAAATTACCATAGATCTTGAAGGCGGAGTTCATGACTTCTGGGGTTCTTTCACTCTTGATCTATTGTACTATGCAGCTGGTGATAATACCCACCAGGCTACTCATTATTACGCTGAAGTAATATTTTTTCATATCTGGCTTATTTAGGTCAAATTTTAAGACACCAAATTATTGAAAATGTTTATATCACTATGACATTTAATAGTTCTTTGATGCCGGAACTGGTGGCAAGGTGCTTCAATTACTGGCCAATCTGTATGGCTACATTACCGTCTTCATCTTCCCTTATCCATGAAGACATTCACCCTGGTATTTCACTGATGTTGTGGTGTCCCATGGTTCTCGCTCGCTCGCCTGCCCAGTTTTAAATGCTGCTGCGTCCCCCCTAGTCTTTTTAACTTTCTTGTAGAAGCAGGAAAAGGCTGCGCTTCCTGTGAAGTGCTCGGAGTTTTCACCTGCATCCTGGAATGTATCGCACTTACAGTTCGCCTCTCAATATTTCTCACTGTGCCCTTTTTTGCCGCACCTTCTGTACTTCTTCAAGCGGTTCGGTCCCTTGCACTGTGCCGCCGTATGGTCAAACGCTTGACATCTCCAGCATGGCTCAGGTTTGTCCGGCCGTGCCTAGACCCTGGTCCAGCCCACCCGGATCTATCAGTGAGGGCTATTATTAGTTCCTTGCCGTACAGGCAAATCCACTTGACCTAGATCGACCCGCTGACTTCCAGAGCTACCTCCAGGGCTTCTAGGACATATCGATAGTTTTATTAGCCAGGATTATTTCGGCGACCTCTCTTCTGCTTCTTGCAATCTTCTATTTTCTTTTAGACCTCCTTACCTATGGCTTTCTTTTTAAGTTTCAGTACCGGGCTGATTTGGCATCGGCGTCACGCCTCTTTTTTAATTTGTCCTGTATCGAGCTGTGTGAGGAATCTTTCACCTCCACCTTATCCTCGTGGGTCTCGCCCTTGCTGGGGGCTTTGCTTTGTTTTTTATTGGACTGAACTTTAGCTCTGCCGTAGAGCTCGTCCTCACCTCTTCGGAGCCTTTTTTTCGCGCGTTGCCTGTTTGTCATTGTTGGTTGTTATTTTAGAGGCCACATCATCCTAGGAGTGTTTGTCTACCTTAATCTGTTTGGTACCAATCTCTTTAACTATACCGTAGATCTTGTTTTCAAGGCTAAGGAGCTCCTCCCTGAGGCTGGCGTTGCCCTTGTAATCCTTGTACGTAGCTTGAGTTAAAGCTTTGATTTACGAAGCCTAGTCAGTTGCCTTGACTTGAGGCATCGGCCACAACTAGACCTCCGTGGTTCCCTTAATATCATTCTTGCCTAACTAGCTGACCAAGTTATTCAAAATTCATTTTCTTTCTTTATTCTTCGTTTTTGTGTTCGGGTTCCCTTTTATTACCCTAGAGACCTTAAACAGCTGAGTAAGGACGTTCTGGGCCTTTTTGGCATCATATACAGTATAATTTAAAAGCTGCCAAATTTTGAGCTTTTCGGACGGATTACGGGGAACTGCGACTGGGTTCCCCAAAATATTATTTTCATTTGTTAATACCACAAACACAGTAGTTATTTTGTAACTATAGTTTCAACTTTTAAAATGCCATTGTTAAATATATAACTTGGTCTTATAAACATTACAATATATAGTCATAAAATAAAGTCAAAAGTAATAGCGTCCGTCATGTATCATATTTAAAGTATTAGGTTGAATATTTGTGATGCTGGCTGTTTTAATATCTAAATAATTTGATCTAATTTAATATATAATAAAAATGGATATCATTTATATTATGCATTTTCTAAAAATTTTCGAAAAATAAAAAGAATTAACGAACGAAGTTACTATAGCAAAAAATACAAGTTAATGTATAATATTATAAGAAACAATTGACATTTTTCTAAAAATATCAGTTAAACTCTTAAAAGTATATTTTTTTCTATATTAGTTGAAGTTATTGCAAAAAATCGATTATAGAAAACCTTTTAAAAATTTGCTTAAACCAGCTGAAGTGTAGCTATGGATTTTTTCCTACTAGAAAGAAAAAAATGTAATAACAAATTCGAAAGTTACTAAAAATGTATCTTGTATTTTGCCGAAATAATTGAAATTTAAATAACAGTTAAAAATCTTCAAAAGTAAAATTAAAGATCGTTGGAAATAAAGTAGAAAATATTACAACAAAAACTAATTTTTGAAAAAAAAATAAAAACTTGCATTAGAAAGTTATCGGAGTTGTCTAAAGGATGAAGAAGACATTAGATTGATTTCTTTCTTAAAGAGATTAACGCGGGGATTATTATTTCTGTGTAAATTATTTCTGCTTCAGGAAGATTTAAAAAAGAAAATTAGTTGATAGGACTTTCTAAGAAGATCGCCAATAGTTTTTTAAACAGATTAATGTTTTATTTTCCAGAAACAAATGATTTTTTGTAGTAAAAATCAGTCGAGTATTGTTGTATTATTTCGTTTTATAATAGTTATAATAAAAACATTTTGGTAATTATTGTTTGCTGTCTACAAAATTTTCGATCCATTTTAGATCTCATCATTAGTTGGAGACAGGGAAACGGTTTTCTCTTTTAATGAGAGGAGAGGCATTCTGCATTGACACCCTTATAGTAGGGTGATGTCAGACTCTTACTGACTAAAACCACTACTACGCGATTGCTGTTGTGACTAGTCCAGCACCAAATCGTCTTTTCTGGTCTCAGGCAAAATGATCGCTATAACTTGGGGAATCCGGTCGTCCTATGTGGCGCTTTTCTTGAAAGGGGCAGCTTTACCCGTCAGATTAAGGTGGTTCAAGGCTTTGGGGTACCAATTAGAATTGAGTACCAATTAGAATCATCCATATCCTTCTATGTTTGCTGAGTGCAGTGATATGGTGTTCTGGACAGGAAAACGAGTTTTACTTTTACTTTGGAGTATTCAGCTATCCGGGTAAACCGCCAATCAAGATATTACCATAAGGTGTCATCTACTATCTAAGTGTTGCCCTAGAACCCTGTTTGGGTGGATAACCATCAACAAATCAATGAAACTGTTAACAGAGTGTTTGTTGTTGACAGAGTTTAAATTTTACATTACATTACTTTTTTAAATAGTCAAAACGAAAGCGATTTAAAATTTGCCTAAAACAGTTTTTTAAATATATCAAAAACAAACCAGGCGTCTCATTGTATACAACCCCTAATATTAAAAATGTTTCCCCACGTGATAAACGAAACCAAATTAAACAAATGTCAAAAATCATCCAATTGTTGGTAGAGTTGAAAAATTAAAATAATTTTCCTAAGATGGTCGTTTTTAATGATTATAATAATATAAAAAACAATTGTAATCTACTATAGATTACCATGAAGTAACGATGGTAACCATCCTTTTGATTATAGTTGAAGTATCTTTAAAAAAGTAATTGAATCTATTTAAAAATTCACTAAGCGAATATTAAAATAACGCTAAGGTTTTCTTTTATTCAATTGAAATTGTTTTTTATTAAGCTTGAATAACAATCTTATTTATTCGGACCATAAAATCATTACATTTATAACTACATGAATTTAGAAAGAGAAATAAAAACTTTCATATTTTTCTTTTCTCACAAATCCACTCTTTAGACAATTATCAATTATTTTTTTATGAACTTATAATGTTATATGTTGTTCAAACTAGGTCAATGAATAATGTATTGGCCTAGGTCAAGAGTTTGAGCAAAGAATAGTTTATTAACCTGGGCCAATATATAATTTATTGGGATAGGTCAAGGGAATGAATAATATATGGAAATATGTTAAGAGTGCGCTAGGCCATTTATTAATTTATTGGTATAGGATTATGAATAATATATTGGAATAGGTCAAGAGAAAAACTATATTATTATTTTTTTATTAACTCTAACAAGAAATATTTCCTTTAAATTTTAGGTAAACTAAAAATTAATTTGATTGCTGAATTAATACAAAAATGTTACACCACGGATTAAGTGAGAAACTAATTCATAATTCTTACCTTATTTCAATTCTTCTATAAAAATCTACATATTTACGGTAATTTTAAATGTATTGAAAACTGTTTAGTAAGATTATATACACTAATTCTATTTCTAATAAATCAATTCAATTCATTCATTTTACTCTATAAGTCCATTTCATTAGGTAATGCAAATACAATATATTTTATAAAGAAAACCCCCGCATAAGAATGTTATCGTAATGAACTCATATAGACGATGAAATTCCAAACGAACTGAAATGCTGATATTTTAGAATAATACAACAGTTCGGAATATTCAATGGAAAGACAGAGGCGAGCAAACGGAAGATCTGCAAATGCATAATCAGCGCAGTGCAATTCCTCCGCAAATTAAATTATAAAGTGCAACTTTTTTTGGCGCCTCCGTATCCGAGCGGTTTAAAAATAGAGAATAGCTTTCAAACCCCCACTAACCTGAATTAGAAACTGCTCATTGGAACGGGGAGAGAATGTCTTAATCCAATTACAGTATTTCCCCGGAGAGCTAAAAGTACATTAAACAATGTTTAAATGTCTAACGTAAAAAGTTTAAACTGTTTATTAATTTTATTAATTATTTTAACCTATTTCTATTTACAATTTAAGATACATTTTGTAAAAGTTTTATATATTTAATTACTGTTAAATAATAATAAAATAATTGCTTCGACGGTATCTAAAACCTTCACTCTTAAAATTTTTTATCTACGATCGTACAAAAAGTAGACGCTTTTTGCATCATTTTTCATTGTAAAAGTGGCTTTTTAAAGGACTAGTGCTTTTTTACGTTTTTATTGCACGATAATGTCAAACTGTTTTTATTGCACAGAAATGTCAAATTTGACAGATAATTATATTATAGCACAAATTATCGACGAAAAACTTAATTTTTCATTAATTGATACAAATAACTAATAAACTATAAACAAAATATATAATACAAACCAAATGGCAGATTTAAGAACTCTGAAGATTTCATTTTATGCAAGTCGAAGCGATTACAATAAAGCGAACATTTTTTCCATAAATAATAATGGCGGCCGACATTTGTGCAACTTGTATACTGGTTGCTAAGTAACGCTTTCATTAGTGCACTGCGGGTAAAATATGTTTTCATTAATTGAATTATTGAAATAACATTAAAATATTACTCATATGAATATATTCTTTGAAATCCTTTACGATCGAAGATACAATTTTGTAAGGCACACGTGTAAAAAGTTTCTTTATTGCACTCCTGGCTTTAAAAAAACTCCTTGTACCTTAAATAACTAAAATTTAACTAAAAAGATTTTTTAAATAATTGCTGAAAAAATAAAAAATGATCTTAATCACAAAGTAAAAATTAATAAATGAAAATAGAACATCAAAATCACTACAATGGCTACATTATATAAGGCAAATCAAACACTTCGTTTCACAGATTTATGAAATTTTTTAACGAAGAGTTTAATTTAATAATAAATTGTGTCTGTGTGTGTGTCTGTCTGTCTGTCTGTCCGTGGGTGCTGTATCTCAAAAACGACTGATCCGATTGAAACTTTAAAGGTAAGGTTTTATCGTTAAAAACTGGAACTGAAAAGCTTTTGGTAAACATTCATAAACCGGAAGTGGGTGTTTACTCGAGGCGTTTTTTGTTTCTTTTTCCGATATTTTTTTTAATATGAAAAATATTACAAAACTTTTTAAACAAAAGTTAAATAAAATGAGAAACTGAACAAATTTTGTTAAAATATATTTGTCATAAAATTCTTAACTTTCGAGAAAAAAAAATTAAAATTGAAATATTTGATATTTTTTGCCAATTGCTAATAAAATATTGAAGCAACATGAAAGTTATATAACAAATAATTGTAGAAAATCCAAAACTGAATAAATTATTAAGAATAACTTTTTGCATAAACCTCATAGTTTTAGAGTAAAATATAGGGAAATTACTATGATGGCCACATCACCATTTGTATGTAATGTTTTATGACACCTTAAAATAAAAAATATTTGATTTGATTTGATATTTTTTAAAGTTTACGTTTTATGTTTATTAAATATCTATATAATAACAAAATATACTCTAGTGTAAGTAGAAAAGGATGTTTCTTAAATAAATATAGAATAATTGTGTTTATAATTAAGTAAAATTATTACAACAGTAATACTACTATAGGTATCTTGAAATCAAACGACTGACAGTGATTAAAGATTAAAAAATAAATGTAGGGTGGGTTGGTGGAAACTATCCCACCCTCCAATCCGTAAAACATACCCAATTGTTTCTACAGTTATTATATTTCATCCCAAAAGGTATATGTTATATATTTATTTAATACTTTTCTATTGCACAACTTAACTATTAATAAAAGGTGTAATAATAATTTATTTCCCAATAGAAAATATGTAATTACAGGGCTAAGTTATCTTAAAATTCCAAAAGAAAAAATTTAATCAAATTTAAAAGAAAAGAGGTATTAATGGTTAGACACTATTTTATTGGTGTGTAGTGTTACATTTTACAACTTTTAACTAAAACTCTCGCTTATGTTTTGCTGATTGGAGGGTAAATAGAGGCCACCCACCCACCCTACATATAAATGATAACTTTAATTGCTAATCGTTGATGATTTTGCTGCTAAAAATAATCAAACCCTTTATGTAATAAAAAATAAAACAAAATCAAAATTCAAGTTTAAATATAAATGACTTTCTGTAGCTAATCTTATCTAATTTAAATTTTAAAGTTTGCCCACCCATCGTATATAGAAATTTTATTAATTAACTCACTCAAAAATATTACCTTTTGAATTTCTTTTTTATTCAAAAACTTTTGTAATTAATTTCACTCCAAACAGCGGGACGATCAGTAATTAAAATTATATGCATATGTAGGGTGGGTAGGTGGCCTCTAACCCACCCTCCAATCAGTAAAACATCATAAAAAATTATTTGAAATATTTTTATAAATAAATCTCTAAAAATTGGAATTATTTTGTGTTTGTTTACATTTTACAACTTCTTACTAAAACTCACGATTATGTTTTACAGATTGGAGGGTGTTTTTTTTGTAATTCAAGTGTATTCGATATTGGCAATCAATACAAATGTATGTGATAGTGGCAATCGATTGTAGCAAGAATTTACAAAATCGTAATATTATTTTAAAATATATCCCCAAAAGATCTGAAAAACAATTGAATTGCAATTTTTTTTGTTTTTTGTGTAATTCAAATGTATTCGATATCAGCAGTCAATTCAAATGTATGTGATAGTGGCAATCGATCGTAACAAGAATTTCCCAAATTAGAATATTATTTTAAAAGATATCTCCAAAAAAGCGAAAAACAATTGAATTGCGATTTTAGTTGTTTGCTTAATTTAAATATTACATATATTTAAATTAAGCAAACAACTAATCGATCGTAGCAAGAATTTCATAAATCGGAACATTATTTCAAAAAATATCGCCAAAAAATCGAAGAAAAATTAAGATTTTTAGTTTTTTTGCTTTATTCAAATGTATATAATTGCCAATCGATCGTAGCAAGACACTCTCAAATCGAAACATTATTTTAAAAGATATCGCCAAAAACTAAGGAAACAATTGAATTACGACTTTTTATTTTTTTGTGAAATTCAAGTGTATTCGATATTAGCGATCAATTGGTAGCAAGAATTTCTTTAAATCAGGATAATATTTAAAAAAATATCCCCAAAAAACGAAAAACGATTGAATTACAATTTATAGATTTTTACCTAATTTTAAATGTATATTCGATTGGAGCAAGAATTTCTCAAATCAAAACATTATTATAAAAGTAATCGCTGAAAACTTCAAAATAAAATATTATCTTATTGTTTTTTGTTTCTATTTTTCTTATTTTTGTATCTTCTGTTTTTGATTGTCTATTATCTGTCGTTTATCTGTTATATGACAAGTGTATTCTATGTTGGTGATCAATCGGTGGAAGAATTTCTCAAATCAGAATATTATTTCCAAAAAAAAACGAAAAACAATTGAATTACGATTTTTAGTTCTTTGTTTAATTCAAATGCATGTAATAGTGGCAAGGATTGGAGCAAGAATTTCTCAAATCGGATAGTTATTTTAAGAGTTGTCGCCAAAAATCGAAAAACAATTTTTAATGAATATCAGATCTATCTATCTATTCTAGAAATCGTATGATGCAAGAATTTCCTAAATCGGAACATTATTTCAAAAGATATCGCAAAAAATTGAAAAACAATTAAACCACGACTTTTAGTATTTTTGCTTGATTCAAATGTATTTGATAGGAAATCAATTTCAAAAGTTATCGCCAAAAATAACGAAAAACAATTGAATTACGATTTTTAGTTTTTTGCTTAATACAAATGTATGTAATAGTGGCGATCGATCAGAGCAAGACTTTCCAAAATTAATATAAGAAAAGAATCAACTGTTTCTAAATATTAATTCTGAGAAAAAAATCTGATAATTAATTTATACTTTGTAAATACTTTATAATTTTTCTTATTCTTCTGTGTTTTCGTTTGTGTCTTTTATTTTTATTCATATTTTTTGTGTTTATTTTAAATTATTTTCCTATGTTTTTTACATGAAAAAAAATTTAAATTATTTTGCCAAAAAAAATATGTTTTTAAAATTATCATTTAATTTTCTTTCTCTGATATAACATTTCTTTTATCTATCATTTGGCTTGTTTTTATTTTGTTTCTTTCTTATCTGTCATTTTTGAAATTCATTTGTTTTCTATTTATTTGTTCAAATTTTATATAATTTTTACGTCTAATATTTTTGTGTCAAATTAAAATTTTTATTTGATTTTTTATGAAGCATAAAAGGTGAATGTTTCGTAATTTTTTATTTTTCGTTTAACTGATCAGATGATTTTTTGTTTTGTTCTCCTTTATTTTTCGTTGCTGTTTATTACTTTTTGTTTTTATTGTTCTGTATTCGTTTGTTTTTTCTTTGCTTTATTTTTTGACTTTTTTCTTATTTTTGTTTTCATAAAAAAAATTCTTCCTTTCTTAATTATTTTATATAAAATAAAAAACCAAAAGACGTTACTTCTTTATTTGTCTTGTTTTCCTTTTGTTTTGTTTTTCTTATTTAGCATTTTTATTATTTTTTGTTTTTCTTTTGTTTTGTTTGTACTGTACATAATTTTTTACATCTTATATATTTTTGAATCAAATTAATTCTTTCCCTATATAGTATATATAGGGGGAGTATTGTTTTCTTGATTTTTTTAATTTTTTTTTTGTGGAAATATCCGTTTTGGGGTCCCATGAGTTCATTGCACTAATTTCTGGAAAAAAATGTGTCTGTGTGTGTGTGTGTGTGTGTGTCTGTCGGTGAGCACTCAAAAACGAATGATCTTTTTGAGATGAAACGTCATACATATTTTTTTTTTCAAAAACTGGAACTGAAAAGCTTTTGGTAAACATTTATAAACAGGAAGTGAAATTTTTCTAAATATAACAAATATTACAAAACTTTTAAAAGAAAAGTTAAAGAAAATGAAAAACTAAACAAGTTTTATAAAAACATGTTTTTCATAAAATATTTAACCTTCGGGAATTTGTTTTTTATTTGACGTTTTTTGCCAATTGCTAATAAACTATTGGAGTTACATAAAATTTATATGACAAATAATTGTTGAGAATTAAAAACTGAACAAATTATTAAGAATTTTTGGTGTAAACCTCATAGCTTCCGAGTAAAATATAGGGAAAGTACTTGATGGCCACATCACCATTTATTTAATGTGGCTTTGGTTGTTTATAAGGCAATTAACGCAGAATCATTTGCATTGAGTAGAAATTAGAGTTAAAACTCTAACAGCAAAAATTACAGATATCACGTATGTAAAAGTTGTAAAACCCAGAGATAAGAGAGGTCATTACTTGATGACTTATTAGAGAAATATAAAGTTTAGAATTTTAATTTAAAGAAACCTATATACATATTAAAAACTTATCACTTCATCGAAGAAAATGTAGATTTAAAAGGAATTGAAATCAAACACGTTTGCAACTTTCTAAAGTAAAAATTTTCATAATAAAGAAAAAGAACAAAAAAATAAATAATTTTTTTCGTTTTATTACAATCGTAAAATGTTTAGGGACCTCTAAAACAGAAATATATGACCATATTCGGCATACGTAAATGTAAAATACAAGCCTTAAAAGTATCATAAATCATAATCAATGAGAGATCGTAAGATAAAGCAACTCAAATTGAGGGTGCGTATGATGTCGTAATAAAAGAACGAACGTATCGGATTACAATAAACTATTTCCGTATCGGTACTAGGGTTTATTCAATTTTCGCAAGGTAACGTATATTAAAACAATATACATGCGGGTTTAATATATGTATATGCTGGCGTATCACGGAAATATAACCCCGGAGGCCGTTATCGACTCGGCTCTTACCTATACGTATACACCCGAAACTCGTACATTTTTATAAGAAAGGAAAACATTATAACAGACGTTTATATTCCGAAATTGTTATTTCTAACGAAGCGATACGAATATCGGAGGGGGTGGATGTTTTATAAATATCTCCAATAGCGAACGCGCCGAATAAATCTGTTCCGCCGTGTTTATTCCCGAACAAAAATCGCACATGAATGCTTTTATTACCGCAATCCTTGGGGCAATTACTTCATGCCCTCGCATGTTCGGTTTCATGTTAACAAAATTTTTAAAGCCTAAATGTTTTTTTTTGTATATATAAAAAGTAATCCGGACCTGAGTTAATTATTTTAATGAGTTAATTATTTAATGTTTTAAACAAACATTAGACATTCATATATATATACAAGCAGTTAAGGTCTATCTCTATTTACAGGTTGAAAAATAGCAGATACGTAATACTGACTTTGACTTGAAAAGTTCCTTAATTAAAATATAGTTCTTCTAAGTTTATTTACCAATATTTCGCCATTTACACCCCACGTCAGTTTTGTGTGTAAGAACCTCATTGACTGAGATGTATGGTAATCATGTCTTTATCATCTGAGTATAAAAATCATACTGATGGTCTTGCTATTGTTTAAATGTAGCTTATGTCTAGTAAACTATTCTGTACATTTCTCCATCATTCTAGGATTTGCGCTTAATGCCAGGTCCATGTTTAAGTGATAATTTTTAACTGAAGTGTCATTATTATAAGATCGTTTATATATTATAAATAGAAGGGGTCCTATAATCAAACCTTGAGGAACGACGTGTTTAATAAATGCAACTTGTGATACTTCATTATTTACTCGCACTTCTTGCGTTCTGCCTTTCAAATATGAGACAATACATTTCTGAGAGCTTTTAAGTATACCATAACATAACAGTTTTTTTTTAATGGATTTCATGATCTCTACAATCAAAAGCCTTGCTTAGATCGACAAAAGTAACCATAGAATACTCGGCTTTCTCAAATACATTAAATAAATTTGGATTTAATAGTTGATTTTTTTCCAAACAGTCGGGCATTTGTTCACACAATATTTTCTTCAAAACTTTAGAAAAAGCTGGCACGATGGATATTAGGCTATAGTTATTAGGATCATTTGTTTGACCCTTTTGTGGACTGGCTCCACCTAAGCAATTTTCAACGCATCTGGAAATAAAAGTGTTAATTATGTTTATGAGAGGCTCTAGTATAACATATTTAAGTATATCTACCGCTAATTTATAGAAATCTTTACTACTGCTGTTTTTTAATCTTGCCTTTCACAATTCTAGATAGAACACTTGCCTAAATTTAAAGGTTTTTGCACTATTTATCGAAAAATTGAGAAGTGATCATCCAGAATTATCTGATATTGAAGCTAAAATATTATTTACAACTGTTATAAATGCGTAGTTAAAGGTATTTGCAGATAAATTACAAAAAAAACTTTTGAATTTATGCAACTTTTACAAGAACAATTCATAACGTCACATATAGCTTTGTTTTTAATATTTGATTCGTTAATGTAAGCATTTTTTGCCCTTTTCTTTGCAGCCTTTATCGCTGCCATATATTTTGCTTTGTATGATTTGTATAGTTGTTTATTTCCTGAATTTGTAATATACGATTCCAGCAGAAATCAATAAAGACGATTTTGTTTAGAAAGTTTATTCTTCATACTTTTTTAGGGAAAGTACTATCAAAATTTTGTAAAATAATTCTATGAAATTTATTCTATTTCTCATTAGCATCATTTATTTTCATTACATCTCTACAATTGTGGTTTGATAATTATTAAAACAGCATAAATTTCCCTATGGGCTGTATAGATTTCTTACTATAAACTTCAGGTTTCATTGATAATACTTTTATTTCTAAATTAAAGGCTTTATAATCAAAAATCATATATACTTGTGTAGCTTTAAAAATGAATTCAATGCTAGTAAAAATCGTATCTAATGTGTTTGTATTTCTGGTAGAAAAATGTATAATTTTATACAAACCATATGAGCTAAAAATATCAGAGATTTCAGTTGCTTTGATTTCAGGCTTATTAAAATGCACATTGAAGTCTTCTTCAATTATCACTGTTGTGTTAATCATATCAATTAGATCTAAAACACAAGAAAAACATTACAAAAAGTATTTCTTTTAAACACAATACAACAGTATTTTTATCTACCAATTTAACGACTTTATCTCACAATGAAATTCTTGGGAAAGTTTTTCGATATTTTCACGTGAAGTTTAAGTAGAATAAGTTCACCTCCATGACCGTGGTTTATTCTTAAAAAAGGTGACGGTGTGCGCTTATTGTTGCATACATAATTTTCACTTTCCTGCCTTAGCCAGTGTTCAGTTGTACATGCGACGCTAATGTTAAGAGTCTCCAGTAAGCAATCGAGCTCATTATATTTGAGCATTAGCTGAAGCTCTTTGATTGGAGATATTCTTCAAATGCATCTTTGAGAATTCGATCCTAACAGAGATTAGAAAGGAGCGGCGAGAGGATACATTTCTGTGTTTAATTATTGTCTAAGCGAATGTTAGTCTTCTGTCTCAAATACATTCTTTTTTATAATCCTGATATCTTTCCCATCCAGTTTGATGTTCTGCAGTATTTCTATTAATTTCTTGTGATTTATTCGGTCAACTACTTCCTCCTATACAATGGGACATTTATACTAAACATTGCTTCACATGTTCCAAATACGCTGCGGAAGAGTAATTGTGATGGATTGCGGGCATTATGCGCAGAAAAGTCTTTAAACTAATTACCCTGTATTCGATACAGTTTTTGGGGGTTACTCCTTAGGTATTATTATGAACTTGGCTATAAACCAGTCTTCGTATATCTTATTAAATAAGTTTACAATCACATCTATCTTTTTTGATTGGTTAGTTTTAGTACTTCCATCTGTAGTATGTTCGAACGACTCGTTTTTTATTTTTTTTCTTGGAAACTAAAAATATATATATGTAGTATATAAATTCATATTTTAACATCTCAGGCTGTTCATCCAATATTGTAATGGTTTTTGTGATATTTCTTTTCCATGTTTTACGGATTTCTGCTTCATCTAGAATCACTTCAATTCCTTGATTTCCTTACACTTTTCTCTTATTAATGCTTGTTTTGCTAATTGATTTCTTTTCTTATATTCTTCTGCAATTTTTTATATCTGGGAATGTTATTTTTGCCTCTTCGTCATCAATTTTTGGTCTCACTAAAATTATTTTAGATTTTATTCCATATAGATTCTACGTTGTTTCATTGCTGTTTGTTAGGCGTGTTAGTTTATTGTTTATTTCTTTTGATACTAATTGTTTGATGTTAATATCTTGAAGTTTAGTTATATCAAAAGGTCTTATTATATTTGGAGGATTCATTTTACTTATTAAAGATTGTCTGAGCCAATATTAGCACTTGGGTGGCCTCTTTGGTTGGATTCTAAGTTTCCAACTAGGTCACCTCTCCTGCCGTGAAATATTTTGGCGTTGGGGTCTTCCATTATGATCGTAATCTAGATGTATTTTAATGACGTCAGTACTTTTCCAATATAGTCATAAAAATTCTAGATATTTTTGTCATATTTTTTATCTGGCGTTAATAACCTTCCTTAAAAGTACAGAGTTTAACCTTTGAATACATGTGTCTGGGAGGTAATAAACGAAATAAAATGACAAGAATATCAGACGAAATTATTTCTGCGTTTGACTAATATTTCCAAATTCCAAGATAACAACCTTACTCGAAATCTCTATGAACTATAACTACAATATTCAAGAAAACAATAAAAGCATATTCATCAATCCCCAAACTAAACTAGAATGCCTAAATATAATCTCAAAATTAAAAACGACCCTATCCTGTGGATTTGACAAAATTTCAAGCACAATAATAAAAGACCATATTATAAAAGATTTCTTATCAAATAGTAGCTTTCCTAATAAATTAAACGCAGCCAATATCAAACCCATGCAAGAACCATACTCTATTATGGAATTTCTTACCTCTGCTCATGGTACTTAAGCTAGGGTAGTGTGTTAAAGTAATTGTAGGATCCTATTATTAATTACTGTAAGTGTAAGTGCATTAGAATAATCATTAGTTCTAAGACCAATGACGCCAATTTTATTTTGTAACATATACATTCTGAAATATAGATATACAGTGCGCGCCTAAAATATTGAACAAATTCAGTAAATGCGAAACAAAAACAGACGATTCCGACCATTTTTGGAATGTGTTTGTGTGTGTGGATATGTGGATGTGTGGATGTGTGTTTCTGTCCATGGGCACTGTATCTCAGTTTTCGAACTGAAACTTTAAAATTAATGGTAAGAACTTAAAAGCTTTTGGTAAGAATTCATAAATCGGAAGTGCGTGTTTACTTGAACCTTTTTTGATTTTAACCCATAATGACATATGAAAATAGATTTTTCCTCAAAAATGTGAGTTTCTATAAAACAAAATCGACCTGTTCGAATATTTATCCAAAAAGTTGTTGTTACACATTCATTGAATTTGTTCCATACTTAAGGCGCGCACTGTATATGTTTCTCTATTCATTTGAACTTCTCTTATGTAGTTCCAGTGTTTGCTGTTTAAATTTATTTGATAACATATTAAGTCAGTTGACAACTCTCCGGTCTTATTGAAGCAAATGTATTTTTAACACCCCGCGTATTCCAGTACTCCCAGTATGGATCATAAACAGAGGTTTTTGATTTTACCAGTTCCTGCTTGCTATTTTGAGGGTTCGCTGGTTCGCTACACTATTCTTCTTCCCCCCCCCTGACGTTCATTATAGAAAGTGTATCTTTATCTTGTGCTATGTGCATCAATTCACCTGAAGATCTTATGCCAGTCCAATTACGGGTGTTCCACAACTACGATGGCTGCTTTCTGCCAGGTCCTCTACGCTATTCAATCTTACCTATCATTATTCTGGTATTTTTAGACCCTTAGTACATATCCTAGGTAGGACGAGATTACCGTTAGCACTTGTTTTTTAGTTTTGTTTCTTTCAAGTCTTTAATTATCAATCGGATTACTGTTTTTCTTTTATATTTTATTTCACTAAAAATATTGCAAATCATTTATATGTAAACGATATTGCGATCAGTAGTTAATGTTAAAATGTATTTGTAGCATGGATACCCATATATCCCACCCTCCAACTAGTAAAACATACGCCTGAATTCCTTAAAGAAAATCCTGCGCTCAATTTAGTTGATTAACTCAATTTGTAGAGATTTTATTGACATAAATCATTAAATAAAACCCTTGCTGACTATTTACTGTTTAGAGGGTGTGTTAGAGGTCACCCACCCACTATACATATACAATGGAACTTTAAAAATTAATCACCTCGTGATTTTCTGTTTTAGTCCATACAAACAATTCTGTAATAGATTTTTGTAATAATTAAGGCAATCTGTAACTAAAGCTGAAATTTATATATAGAGTGGGTGGGGGATCTCTAATCTATCCTGCAAACATACGTGATTATTCTTCTAAAAAATTCTTCCTCGTGTTAATCTCATAACAAGTAAAATCGTAGTTTTTAATTATAATAAAATCTTATTTAAAATTATTAGGTATATTTTTACTGACCGGAGGGTGGGATATAGGCCACCCACCCTACATATACAAAAGAACTTTAATTTCCAATCGGCACGATAATTTTATTTTCTATTTCAAAATAATTAAAAAAAAACGTTAATTTTGTTCTTTTATTAGTTTTATTTATATTATCAAAATGTATCACGAAATGAAAGTTTTCACAATTATTTATGTATTTTATTTTTTACCACACTAAGTATATTATAAATAAATTATGATTGATACTTTCTTTGCTACACTCTTGATGAAACATATAACTCACTGGATAGGAATTAGGAATAATACACTTGTTTTGTTTCATATATTTACTTTCAGTTTCCTGACACGTGTTTCGGCGATTGCTCGCCATTCTCAAAGGAGTATAAAAATTAAAATATAAAAAATAAATTAATTAAGATTAATTTTTATACTCCTTTGAGAATGGCGAGCAATCGCCGAAACACGTGTCAGGAAACTGAAAGTAAATATATGAAACAAAACAAGTGTATTATTCCTAATTCCTATCCTATAAATAAATTCTTTGACTACGACACTGCGATCAGTAGTTAATGTTAAAATATATATGTAGGGTGGGTGGGTGGCCACTATATTACTTTCCAATTAGTCAAACATACACACGAATTCTGCATTCAATTCACCCAATAAAATGAATTTGTAGAGATTTTATTAACATAAATTACTGAATAAAACACTTGCTGATCAAGTGCAGCATTACTTGGAGAGTAGATTTGAAGATACTCACCCACCAAATATATACAATGGAACTTTTATTTGTTTTAGTCCATGCGAGCAATTCTGTAATTAATATATTTCCAAACGTCAAGGAATTTGATAACAAAATTCTACCATTGGCTTATAGTATACTTGGTGCCATGGTCCCCCTTCAGGTCGGTACTCTTTTCCTCCGTGGTTTACGCGCGACGTTTAGAATGCCATCAAGCTTAAAGATTATTTCGCCGTAAATGGAAATTGACAAATCAATAATTTTATCTTAATGAGTGCAACCAACTTAGAGCTAATATTAAGATTATGATCAAGGTTGTATATAATTTGTATTTAGCCAAAACTGAACAGGATATGAAATGTCACACCCAGATATAATGGAATTTTGTACATATTAAAGTGGTACTACAAAAATTGTTTTCAAGTGAATAATGGTCGTGTAACATTTCTTACACACATTGATATTGATCACTAGTTTGGAGATGAGTTTTCATCCTAGCATCAAATACTATTTTTATCGAATCGTCTGAATCTACTAAGCCATTTAATTCTTTCCCTGTCAATGAATCTGATATCATAATCAGTATGAATAAATTGAAAAATAATAGTACTTTCAATGATTTAAATTTCACCAAGTTTTTTTTTTATCAAAGACTCTAAATAAGTATTTTTTAATTATTTCTGCTGAAAAATTTTAACTTAGCTATTTTTATTCAGACATTAACAAATAAATGGAACCGTTCACGTTTCTGTGTAAAGAAAGGGTGGCCGATCTAATATTGGTAATTATCGGCCTATTGGTATTTTATCGAACTTCATAAGAATACGAATTTTACCACATCAACATGGCTTTATGGTGGGTCGGTCTATAATTACCAATCTTTTATCATACTCTACATAAGCGAATCTTTGAATAATCGTAAAGAATTGGATGTAATCTACACGGAATTCTCTCGTGTATTTGATTCCATTGACCATGCAACTCTATTAAACTAATTCTGATACTTTGGTATTAGTGGCTATACTGTTTAAAATCATATATTTATTGTCGAATAAACTATGTACACTATTATTGTTGCAAATCTTAATTTAGTTTCATATCTGGTGTACCACAGGGTTCTAATCTGAGTCCACTTTTATTAATAATTTTCATTAATGAAATAATTCAGAATATCCTGCCCCATTTTGGCATATGCGGATGATATGAATATTTTCTCTAATGTTTCTAGTCTGACAGACTCACTTAAGTTGCAAGATAATCATGATTTAATTTGTAGATGGTGTGATATTAATGGATTAAGGCTAAATGTTAACAAACATGCTACCGTCTCTTTTGGTCGTGAGTAAAACTACTTTTATAATATTCGGGCTTATGCTTTGGAAAAATATCTTGAATATAGAGAATAATTGTGGTTCAATTATTGTCTCTTTTCGACATATATCCGCATCAGCTAGAAAATGCTAGTCTTACCATCTTATTTAAATAAAGACTCTTATGAATCTAGAAATGTTTTAGTATCTATAAATGCTATCAATATTTATTCATTCTTAAATTCCTGATGTTTTTAACTACATTTAATAATATTTTTCTTTTCGGTTATTAATATGGCAACGTTAAACACAGCTTTAATTTAAATAGTTTAAGAATTGCTTAAATCTCTAATTTCTGTATGTATGTCTTTACTACTGACCCTCCTAACATGTTTAAAAGAGAAAATTAACATTTAGCGACAGCTTAAAAGCTAATTACATGAGTAACTTAAAGTTATTAATACGGATATATTGTTTAGAACATAGTTATCGCCTAGGAGTTGTAGCTGAAACTAAGTTGGTTTGGCTTATATGTTTTCTTCTCAAAATCAGGTAAAACATGTCTATTTTATAACTAAGATTTTAAATAGAAAATATAGAAATGAATAGTAACTATAGGTACAGAAGTCTTTATGCGTTGGTCAATTGCGGTACTTGGGGAAATTGTAGATGAGAAAATATAATATCATTAACAATAACAGTTGATCTCCTTAATTAAAATATTTGCAGAAATATAAGGAGTAACTAGGTAATTAAATCTGTTAAATATAAGGAGAGCTCGTATGTAAGCTGGATTTATGTGTGGTAGTAAGGTGTAGGTATAAGACTCGTTTTGTGTATTAAATAAAAGAATGATAAAAGGATTGGATAAATGAGTTTATATTATTTCTGTGCAAGTGAGAGGAGCACGAGTAGGAAGAAAGGTGTGAGTGATAGCAGTGATAGGGTACTACTAAGAGCATATAACTAGCTAGGCCTGTCAAGGGGTGTTATTTTATAGAACTCTGTGTTTAGTTAGTATTAGTTGTTTATAAAGTGACACTGCAATGTAAATTAATTAATCCGTTTTCAATTAAGTTGGTTTATTTATTTGTTTATAGAAGCAACGTTTGTGTTAAGATGTAATGCCTAATAAAGGTTATGTATACACGTACACATTATTTATCTAAGTTTATCTATATTTACTTACTTATTTCCACTATTTCTTTTCTTGACTTTACAGTGAATGTCACCACGTTTTTATTAGAGCCCAGAGCGTTCTCTACAATAAATATAGTCAGATGTATATGACACATTAACTTGATTAAGTAACCTTCATTTTGAAGGCTGCTTTATAGATTAAAGAAGAGAGAACTTCATTTTTCTTAGAGGATATTGCATTTTGTATTATGAATAGTTTTAAAAGGTTAGATTTTCAAAGCGAGGCAAATGTCACTGATACTAATATTAGTTATATATTAAAAATTAAAGATAATATGGAAGTTACGCCTGCTTACCCAATGGTCGAAAGATTGTTGCAGAAAGAATTAGTACATATTTAGGAATAACACATCAACATTTTTTTTTCATAACGCAATTATATACAAACATTTTTATTGACAAATACATATCGTATATAATAAAAATAATAAACATACATAGCATTAAAAAAACTAATCTAGTATTTGGCAATCGGCTATCGACCAAAGGTCTTTCCGCCTGTTTTTTTATTTTTTATTTTTATTTTTCAATTAAGTCCTTGTCATTTCTTGAGAGGTCATGATTGCTAACTGTCTATGTAAAGTTCCTGTCTTAAAGCGCAATTATTATTATTGGCTATTTTGATTATTCTGTTTACTAATTATTGAAAACATGAATATACAATAATTGCGTGTATTTATATCATTAATTCCATGTAGTTTGTAGGCAACTAAAATAATGGTGAATATTAGTATACATAAATAACATTTTCACTTATTATGAATATACTCTTATTATTATATGATCTGCAGTACTTCATTTATTATTGAAAAAACTGCTTTTACAATAACAATCGAATCCACTACAATACTTGTTAAAATTTAATGCTAAAATGGAATCGTTCGCGGACTTTGTGCAATCATTTGCATAAAATTCATATTTCAATTCAAATAGTAGGTCATTTACGTTCATCGCGCTTGGTGTACAATTTACAAAAGCGATTCTTTTAATATTTATTCAAACAATCACATACACTTACACATAAACAATCATAATATTTAAAGCAAACATAATAACGTCTTCTTTATTATATTTCATACCTAACAAATGTTAATAAATCAGCACAATCGTATTAAATAAAAATTGTCTAATCTAAATAATGTTTTCGTATTTTAAATTATTAGTTAAGTTTTGACAACGAAGTAAAGGACTTTAGTTCATTTTATTGTAATGATTGATTGATGTAATTTAAGTTTAACATAACACTCATGGTATCGTATATTTAATTCAATAAAAATCCTTACTGTTTCCTATCTTATATGTATATAAATTAATTTATAAGTGTACTATAAATGAAATATTCTTTTCCTTTCTAAACAAAATTTTCTAATCGCAAATGTACATTTTCATCTTTCTTTATTCTTTATTAACTTCGTTATTCCTGCTAACATATATATTTATAGTATAGTCCACCTTCACGTAATCCAACATTCATTAAAGAATTTATGAGTGTATTATATTTTTTCACATTTAAGTAATTATTTTCTATAACATAAGCACACCTTAAGTTTTTCTTATATCTGGCACCGTATATTTATAGTACCAAGTATAATAACAACAAAATATAAAATATTTCTACTCCCTCGGCGTAGTTTTCAATTTTTATCCAGAGTGTTGTTAGTTACATAATGAAAATTTATGTGCATACATGTGGTGCATATCCTCTGTTATTTATATTTAATTCGTTCATACTAGAAAATGTATACTAAAATGGTGATGTGGCCATCAAAGTTTTTTCTCGAAAATTATGAGGTTACATAAATTTTCAAACAAAAGTTAAAGGGAATGAGAAACTCAACAAGTTTTTTTTTAAATTTTATTAGAAGCCACCAACAATAAGTAATTAAAGTTATTATGTATAAATAGGGTGGGTAGGTGACCTATAACCACCCTCCAATCAGTAAAACATAAGCAAGGGTTTTAATTAATAGCTGTAAATCGTAAATAAACATAACATAATTGCAAATTTTAACAGACTTATTCAAACAATTTTTTTGATGATGTTTTACTGATTTTAGGGTGGGATAGAGGCCACCCACCCACCCCACATATACATATAAACTTTAATTCTTTAACGTCTTGCGGTTTCCAATAAACTTAATTATAAAACTTTATGAATAAAAAGAAATTAAAACGGTAAAATTTTTAAGTGAGTACATTAGTAAGAATTTGATGAATGATGGGTGGGCAGATATTAAATGTAAATTAGATAAGATTGGCAATAGAGAGTAATTTATATTTAAAACTAAATTTTGATATTGTTTTATTTTTTAATACATAAAGGGTTTGATTGTTTTTAGCAGCAAATTTATCAACGATTAGCAATTAAAGTTTTCGTGTATATGTAGGGTGGGTGGGTGGCCTCTATTCCACCCTCCAATCAGTAAAACATAAGCGAGGGTTTTAGTTAAAAGTTATAAAATGCAAACAAAATAATTGCATTTTTAATTGATGTATTCATACAAATATTTCATATATTTTTTAATGATGTTTTTCTGACTAGAGGTTTATTACTTTCCCTATATAGTATATATGTATAGGGGAAGTATTGTTTTCGCGCATGGAAATGTCTGTGGGCGCTCTATCTCAAAACTGATAAGCTTTTGGTAAACATTCCTAAACCGGAAGTGGTTGTTTACTCAAGGCTTTTTTTGGATTTTTCTCGATATTTTTCTAAATTTTTAAATATAACATTGCTCTTCAAACAAAAGTTAAAGGGAATAAGAAACTGAGCAAGTTTTATTAGAACATGTTTTTCATAAAGTGCTTAAATTGCGAGAAAAAAAATAAAAACAAAATTGATATTTTTTGCCTAGTACTAATAAACTATGTGAGTTACATGAAATTTGTATAACAAATAATTGTAAATAATCCAAAATTAAGTCAATTATTAATAATAGCCTTTTGCGTAAACCTCATAGTTTTGGAGAAATTGTAAGGAAATTATTATGATTAATATCACAATTTTTATATTTCTTTACATTTTACAATTTTCAATTAAAACCCTCGCTTATGATTTACTGATTGGAAAGTCGAATAAAGGCCACCCACCCACCCTACATATACATGATAACCTCAAATATTAATTGTTGATTGTTTTGCTGCAAAAACAATAAAATCTTATATCTAATAAAAAATTAAGCATAATCCAAATTTACGTTTAAATATAAATGTCCTTATATAGCTAATACTATATATTTTAGATTTGAAGTCTATCTACCCATCCTCCTTAAAGATTTTATTAATTTCCTCATCAAAAATTTTACCTTTTGATTTTGTTTAATTCAAAAAGTTCTGTAAAATTTATTTACCCCAAACTGCGAGACGATCAGTAATTGAAATTTATATGTATATGTAGGGTGGGTGGGTGGCCTCTATCCCACGTTCCAATCAGTAAAACATCATCAAAAATTATTTGAAAAATTTGTATAAATAAATCTCAAAAAATGCAATTATTTTGTGTTTATTTATATTTTACAACTTTTTGTTACAATTCTCCCTTATATTTTGCTGATTGGAGGGTGAGATAGAGGCCACCCACCCACCCTACACATATATATGATAACTATAATTGCTAACCGTTGATGATTTTGCTGCTAAAAACCATCAAACCCTTTATGTAATGAAAAAGGAAATCAAAATGTAATTTTAAATATAATTAACTTTCTATAGCAAATCTTATCTAACTTATATTTATAGTCTGCCCACCACCATCATTCATCATATTTTACTAATTTACTCACTCAAAAATGCTTCCATTTTAATTTCATTTTTATTCAAAAAGATTTATAATTAATTTCATTAGATACAATGAGACGAATTAAAGATTATATGTATATGTAGGGTAAAAATTATTTGAGAAATTTATTAAATTTTACAATAATTTTGTAGTTCAACTTCATGATGGAAGTAAAGAAGAAGAAGAAAAAATCTAGCAAAATATAGATATCTCTAAGTAAATAGTATTAATCGAAGAATAATTTTTGAAGAATAATTCTAAAAATTTATAAAAAAAATAAAATCCAAGGAAATTATTAATATTCAAATGTTAAAAAGAAAAGAAATCTACAGCTTTAAGAAGAAAATAACTAAACCAAATCTAGAAACCACAAGAGAAATTGCAGGAGAATCTAGAGAAGAAGTCAGAAGAAAAGTTTTTCTACAAATATGTTAAAAATTATAGATGATAAATAAAAAATAAAAATTTGTAATTTCGAGTAATCTAGAAAAATTTATTAAAACAAAAATAATCGAAAAAAATATATAGTTTTAAGAAAAATTACTCGACTAAAAACATAAAAACCTTAAATAGTAATTTCAAGAAAATCTTGAAAAAAAAATTTAAAATAATTTCGAGAAGAAAGTTTGTAAAGTTTTATAAAGAGAAGTTTTGCAAAGGAAATGACAAAACTTTTAGAAAACCTTGGGGAAAAAATATGCATGATCTCGAAAATACTACTCAAAAAGTAAATTTTGTACAGTTCAAAAAAGTGGTAAAATATCTAAAAATAATTAAAAGAAATTGCAAAATATAGAGATTTCTCTAAAAAAATTAATTGATCAAAATGTTCAGAACTAATATTCTAGAAAAACTTTTATGAAAAAGCTATTTAAATTTTAGGACATCCAAAAATTTAATACAGTTTTAAGACCAAAATAACAAACCATTTAGAAACGTTGAGAAGAAATTCTTGAAATCTCTTGAAAACTAAATATATTTTTTTAAATTTCTTAATTTTTCTATGTTTCGAATGATCTTAATCACTTATAAAAAGTTTTTTAATTAAAATAAATTGATTCTTATAGAGTTAATTGTTTCTGTTTATTCGATTTTGTATTCTTTTGCAATAAAATAATAAAAGTAAAAAGTAACTTTGCTGTTATAACTTCATGAAAGTTTATTTATTTTAACTAATAATAATTTAAAAAAGCTACCTAAGGACTTTAATAAATTTTATTATATTTATTTTATTAGTTTAAATAAATAAGGTTAATTAAGTTGTCTTTCAACTGTTTGAAAAGTTTTAGATTGGATCAGATTTCTATTTGATTAAATTTTTAAAAGCTAAATTTGAGCTATTAGTTAATCTTTTTTTTCTTTAGTATTATATACAAAAAAGATCTTATATTTCCAATTACGTAAAAACATTAAAAATAGTTTTTTAATTTTTCTTCGGTAAAATAAAATAAGTGTAACAAGCTCATTTAAACACACACACGAATACACAAATAATACGGCGGAAGGACCACGTGGTCGATAGCCAAATACAACTACTACTGTTACGAAAATAATTATTTAAGTTAATTTGAAAATTGTTGTTTTTTCGAGTGACCAAATGTTTTTTATTTTACAATTGTTTCTTGAAATATTTAAATAAACATTTAAAAAATCAATTATCTCTTGTTTATATAAAGCTTTAACGGTTTCTTTATAATATTTAATATGTTTTTTTTTTATTAGAAAAAAAGTTTTCTTAAAGATTCTTCAAATGTTCTTTAAGATTTTACTTTTGTAGGACCCATGAGTTTTCTTAGATATCAATATCTAAACTTTTCAACAATGTATTTAAATGTCCAAATCTTCTAAAAAAATTTTAAAACATTGATTTACGTTTTACAACATATAATTAAACCGTCGCTTGTTTTACTGATTGGAGGGTGGGTTAGAGGCCACCCATCCACCCTACATATACATAATAATCCAGGACAAGCAGTATTTTGTTGATTTACATGATTTAAATAATTATTAGTGCTAAACTTATTTTATCTTCTCAAGAATTTAAAAATATAGTGTCACTTCTAGTTTTCACATCAGCAAGTATCTAGATAATCTAAGTTCCAACAACCCTCTATTATACACACTACAGTTTCTTCTACATATTCTTCTACAGAGGTCAATGATGGTTATATGTATCTTTAAAAACTTATTTTTCCTAATTTAATATCTCTTTGCATTAAATTTTCCAGTCATTTGTTTCCAAATTTGACATCCAAATAATTTCATACTGCCTATAAAATCCTCCCAACTAAATAAGTTTTAGAATATTATTTTTAGAATCGCATTGATGATAAACCATTCACAAAATACTGCTTGCGCAGTGATGAATTTCTATTCCACCAGCATCTTATTGTTGTAAATCATCTAGAAAATACTGCTCGCGCAGTACTTCTTATATGTAGGCATACGACACTGCGCAAGCAGTATTTTGTAGATAATTTAAGTCAATATATATTCTTAACCACAAACATCCACAACTGTGCAAGCAGTATTTAGTTGATGTACATGGTTTGCATAATTCTTGGTTAACTTATTTTATCTTCTCAAAAATTTAAAATTTTATCTCTAGATTTTAAATCAGCAAATATCTAGGTAATAATAACCCTCTTTTATACACACTACAGTTTCTTGTACAGATGTCGGTGATGGTTATATGTATTTTTAAAAGCTTATCTTTTTTAGTTTAATATTTCTTTGCGTCAAATTTTTTATGTTTCTTTTTTCCAAAATTGGACATCCCAATAATTCAATACCTACCTATACAATCCTCCTAACGGAATAACTTTATGAATATTATTTTTACAATCGCATTGATGATAAACCATCCACAAAATACTACTTGCGCAGTGATTAATTTCTAGTCTACAAGTATCTTATTGATGTAAATCATCTAGAAATATTAAAAAAAAGTAATTAATTTCATTGGATACAACGAGGCGATAAGGAATTAAAGTTTATATGTATATGTAGGGTGTGTGGGTGGCTTCTATCCCACCCTCCAGTCAGAAAAACATTTAATTCTCTGGCTTATGTTTCACTGATTGGAGAGTGGGTTAAAAGACACCCACCCACCCTACATATAGATTTAAATTTAGAATTTAGAATTCAAAATTGAGCAAATTATTAAGAATAGCCTTTTTGTCTAATCCTCATAGTTTTCGAGAAAAATATAGGGAAAGTATTATGTTGGCCACATCACCACTTTTTATGATTGAAACCATATTATTAGTAAACAATTCCCTTTCAATTAGCATTAAGTCATGAATTTCCGATTGTTTTCGCTCAAAGTTATATTTTTTTAAATTCTGCAATAGAGTTCTGTATATTTCAATATTTTTATCTTAGCATGCGTGTAGGCTTACCAATTAAGAGGTTTTTCGGAGGTTTCAAGTGCCATTAATAGTCTGCCAACGGCAAATGGAAGGTACTTCAAACATTACTCTACAGGGGTTGACTTTTAGGGGCTCCGCGGGAGTAAAATTGTGTCCGCAATTTTTATATTAATTGGATATATATGTATATATATATATATATATATATATATTAAAAACATTACATCTATTGTGGAAATACCCCTGGTGAGATAATTCCAGAATACTCTCGACATTCCACAATTCATTTTTATCGCAAACATGATTTCAGTGAAATTGTCTGATGTACAGGATATTATTGTCGATATAATTCAATCAACTACAATGAAAATGACGCGCCGTATGATATACGGCTGACGATATATACAATTCTCGTTTTAAAATTCTGTTAAAATATATACAATGAAGAATGTATTACGTTCGCCAAATTTTTGTATAAAATATTGATAACGACTGGTCCTTTGTTTCGGGCGCGTTCGTTATCAAATAGAATCGAGTAAATGATACTAGTTTTGGAAATCACATTGAAAGAATCATTGGAAATTATTATTTCATTTTTCTGTAAATAAAGATATATGTATAAACATATAATCTAATTTTTATATTTTCATCAAATTAAAATCATATGCTGAATACGAATTAATTTCATCTATTTACATTTTAACCAATTTGTTTTGTTTATTATTATTGTGATAATAAAATTATTTCTTTAAATTATGATAAATAAAATAACGAATAATAAATTAATAAGATTTAAAAATTTGAAATGTATATACTAGGAATTTATATAACGCTTTAATAGAATAGTTTGCTTTATATATAATATCCATTTATACACATCAAGCATTATTGAAAAAAATTTGCTTTAATGTTTAGAAAAATTTCTGAATTGCTTCTTAGGTTTCTTTATCATTCTTACTACATAGTAAACTTAGAATCTGTAT
>CAXAKX010000525.1:5000-13022 GCA_963969525.1 Ontholestes murinus | reverse complement strand
ATCGTCGATCGGTCGGTCAAAACGAGAGAGATGCGAACGTCCGGTTCGTATATAGAGTACACACACAGTGTGTTGTTGTGTGTACAAAAATACAGTGTGAGTAATACGCTTCGACGCATCAGTTCTACGTATATAAATATACGAGTTTTTCAGATGCGAGAAGCCGAACGTCAGATCGTCAGTGTATCTGTTTCGCGTACACACATATATTGTGCGACACAAAAATACGTTAATGATCCTTCCGCAGGTTCACCTACGGAAACCTTGTTACGACTTTTACTTCCTCTAAATGATCAAGTTTGGTCATCTTCCCAGCAACATCGACGAACGTCGAAACGTCACCGAGTACCGGTCCGAAGACCTCACTAAATCATTCAATCGGTAGTAGCGACGGGCGGTGTGTACAAAGGGCAGGGACGTAATCAACGCGAGCTTATGACTCGCGCTTACTGGGAATTCCTCGTTCATGGGGAACAATTGCAAGCCCCAATCCCTAGCACGAAGGAGGTTCAGCGGGTTACCCGGACCTTTCGGCCAGGGAGGACACGCTGTCTCCTTCAGTGTAGCGCGCGTGCGGCCCAGAACATCTAAGGGCATCACAGACCTGTTATTGCTCATTCTCGTGCGGCTAAAAGCCACTTGTCCCTCTAAGAAGAATTGATTGTACGCCGACAGTAAAAATCAAACGAGCGGCACGCACGACCGTTTGCACGACCGTGACGATACCGACGCCGACCTTTGAGATGTCGAAAGTACGCCTAGTTAGCAGGCTAGAGTCTCGTTCGTTATCGGAATTAACCTGACAGATCACTCCACCAACTAAGAACGGCCATGCACCACCACCCACCGAATCAAGAAAGAGCTCTCAATCTGTCAATCCTTCCGGTGTCTGGGCCTGGTGAGGTTTCCCGTGTTGAGTCAAATTAAGCCGCAGGCTCCACTCCTGGTGGTGCCCTTCCGTCAATTCCTTTAAGTTTCAGCTTTGCAACCATACTTCCCCCGGAACCCAAAAGCTTTGGTTTCCCGGAAGCTGCCCGCCGAGTCATCGGAGGAACGTCGGCGGATCGCTGGCTGGCATCGTTTATGGTTAGAACTAGGGCGGTATCTGATCGCCTTCGAACCTCTAACTTTCGTTCTTGATCAATGAAAACGTTTTTGGCAAATGCTTTCGCTTTAGTCCGTCTTGCGACGATCCAAGAATTTCACCTCTAACGTCGCAATACGAATGCCCCCATCCGTTCCTATTAATCATTACCTCGGGGTTCCGAAAACCAACAAAATAGAACCGAGGTCCTATTCTATTATTCCATGCACTAAGTATTCAGGCGAAGTTTTAGCCTGCTTTAAGCACTCTAATTTGTTCAAAGTAAACGTGCCGGCCCACCTCGACACTCAGTGAAGAGCACCGCGATGGGATTTCAAGTTGAGCCGCCCTCGCGGGCTAAGCTCACCGGCAGGACGTCCCGCGGGCACGCCAGTTGGACACCGCGAGCGATGAACCGGCGGCGCGGGACACAGATTCGACTACGAGCTTTTTAACCGCAACAACTTTAATATACGCTATTGGAGCTGGAATTACCGCGGCTGCTGGCACCAGACTGGCCCTCCAATTGATCCTCGTTAAAAGGTTTAGAGTGTTCTCATTCCGATTACGGGGCCTCGGATGAGTCCCGTATCGTTATTTTTCGTCACTACCTCCCCGTGCCGGGAGTGGGTAATTTGCGCGCCTGCTGCCTTCCTTGGATGTGGTAGCCGTTTCTCAGGCTCCCTCTCCGGAATCGAACCCTGATTCCCCGTTACCCGTTACAACCATGGTAGGCGCAGAACCTACCATCGACAGTTGATAAGGCAGACATTTGAAAGATGCGTCGCCGGTGCGAGACCGTGCGATCAGCAATAAGTTATTCAGATTCACCAAGTTGTACGATGAACGGACTCGCGTCCGACACCGATTGGTTTTGATCTAATAAAAGCGCTCCTTCCGTCTCCGGTCGGAACTCTGTTTGCATGTATTAGCTCTAGAATTACCACAGTTATCCAAGGATAAGTGGTACGATCTAAGGAACCATAACTGATTTAATGAGCCTTTCGCGGTTTCACCTTAATTTGGCTTGTACTGAGACATGCATGGCTTAATCTTTGAGACAAGCATATGACTACTGGCAGGATCAACCAGGGAGCTGTGTTTAGTCGCGCACACTCGAGCGGCGGCGCTTACGCGCGCGCGCGCCCGGTGTAACGACGAGCTCATTTATTTATAATAAAGAGGTGGTTCGAAATTCTGCTCTGCTGAACGGAACATCGCACATATCCCGGTTTACGCGTGCACGGACCCCCGACGTTAACGTGTCACTCCATTGGTATACAGAGCACGCCAGTAAAACACCTATCCCGCCCCTGTGGCGGGGTCAAGACGGTGGACGTGATGCAACTTGTGTAAAAGACACGAAACGCGGGGCGGCGGTTGTGCTACGGCGATATTACGACTAGACGTTCACACATTTATGCAGACCCACGACTTTTTTTGTTTGATAATGCGCCCGGAGACACACACGTGAGCACACGACGGCACATGTACACGAGCACACGGCGGCCGGCCGGCGGTGTGAACACCAAGAATTCGTAATTCTGCTCTCTGCTGAACGGAACATCGCACATATCCCGGTTTACGCGTGCACGGACCCCCGACGTTAACGTGTCACTCCATTGGTATACAGAGCACGCCAGTAAAACACCTATCCCGCCCCTGTGGCGGGGTCAAGACGGTGGACGTGATGCAACTTGTGTAAAAGACACGAAACGCGGGGCGGCGGTTGTGCTACGGCGATATTGCGACTAGACGTTCACACATTTATGCAGACCCACGAATTTTTTTGTTTGATAATGCGCCCGGAGACACACACGTCAGCACACGACGGCACATGTACACGAGCACACGGCGGCCGGCCGGCGGTGTGAACACCAAGAATAGGAGTGGAGAGACTCTCGGTCCACACAACTCCGAAATGCATCAATATATCATATATATGGCATGAGAGAGAAGAGAAATTTTATAAATTTCACATCTCGCCAAGGCTTACACACACTACAAAAAACATCATTGTTCGTTAGATTGAAAATCATCGTCTCGGCCAAGGGGACCACGCGCTCGGGTCCCCCGAACGTCTGACTTTATGATGATATATATATTTCAATCAACATAAGTTTTCATTCTCGCTCGGAATTCGGTGAGTTATTGCATTTGAATTTTCACGGAGTTTTTACGCACCGCTACTTTAAAAATATTACATGTTCAGTCTACATGTTGCTCGCATAAGGGCCATACGCATAAACGAATATACGAAATGGGTCCCGCGAACGTGCTATTCGGACAGGTTCAAACTACCTGTTAGAGTTTTCAACACCGAACTGTCCGGACACGGCGAGGCCGTGATTTTATATTCAACAGACGGTATATATATATGGTGGGTGAGAGACAAGAAAAAAATTTCCTCGGGCGGCAACTGATTTCTCGCGTCTCGTTTTATTAAAACATCGAACTGTCCAGACACGGCGAGGCCGTGATTTTATTTTCAACAGACGATAATAACACGATGATGATATATATTTATATATGTAGTAAAATACGGGGAACGATTTTTGTATGAGGCACAACCGACACACAAACCACACACATCTTATTATATATTATAATAGAGTAGCAGATTGGTGCAACACTGAGACCTCGGCGTTCCCCCAAACAAGAGATAAAACTAAAAACACGCCGGCCGACTTATTACACGTAACGTATATAATGGCATTACACTACTACACTGGTGTTGTTGTGTCGCCCGTTGCCGTGTGTCGTCGCCCGCCGTTGTTCCTCGTTCGTCTCTCCGGTTTCGTCGTCGTTTTATTAAATACATCGAACTGTCCAGACACGTGAGGCCGTGATTTTATTTTCAACAGACGATGATGATATTTTATGTGTATTAATATGATGGGGAACGATTATATGAGGCACACCGAACACGCAAAACCACACACATCTTCTTATTATATATTATATATAATACTAGAGAAGTAGCAGCTTGGTGAACACACTGAGACCTCGCGTTCCCCCACAAGAGATAAAAACTAAAAACACGCCGGCCGACTTATTACACGTAACGTATATAATGGCATTACACTACTACACTGGTGTTGTTGTGTCGCCCGTTGCCGTGTGTCGTCGCCCGCCGTTGTTCGTCGTTCGTCTCTCCGGTTCGTCGTCGTTTTATTAAATACATCGAACTGTCCAGACACGTGAGGCCGTGATTTTATTTTCAACAGACGATGATGATATTTTATGTGTATTAATATGATGGGGAACGATTATATGAGGCACACCGAACACGCAAAACCACACACATCTTCTTATTATATATTATATATAATACTAGAGAAGTAGCAGCTTGGTGAACACACTGAGACCTCGCGTTCCCCCACAAGAGATAAAAACTAAAAACACGCCGGCCGACTTATTACACGTAACGTATATAATGGCATTACACTACACTGGTTGTTGTGTCGTCGCCCGTTGCCGTGTGTCGTCGCCCGCCGTTGTTCGTCGTTCGTCTCTCCGTCCGTCGCATAGGGCAAAAATTTGTTAAAAATTTTATTTTACCCATGCGACGGTTTATTAAAGCCAAAAGGATATTTATTTCGGCGTTTCTTTGCGATATATATACATATACTGCTCGCCTGGTCGTTCTTTTTCAATCTTCCACTTTTCACCCGAACGACCTGCACCACCCATATAGCTGTTTGATGCATATTTGTACAGAATAACGGCGAGAAATTAAATTTTTATTTTTCCACCTAGCGCTGCCCGAAAATATCATTTGTGTGTGAAACAAGACGAAACGAAGCGTAATACTCGACTTTATTTGCGTAAATCGAAAATTCGCTCATCGCACCGTGCACCACCATATATATGTCTCTCGCACACAGGTACCGAATAACGCTTTCGGCATCGTGCGCACCGACCGACCGCCGCATTTAAGTTTTTCGCACGCCCGTACCGAATAACGCTTTTAGCATCGTGCGCGCCGACCGACCGACCGACCGACCGCCTCATATATATGTTTCTCGTACATAGGTATCGAATAACGGCAGAAATTATTTTTATTTTATTAAAATAAAATTTTCGTTAATTCGCTTACTCGATACGAAAGGACACATCGGCGAGTGGAAATAAAGCGGACCGAAGTTAAAACGTTCGACATTAGGTTTTTCGCACACCGGTACCGAATAACGCTTTCGACCTGCACCGCCCATACAGCTGTTTGATGCATATTTGTACAGAATAACGGCGAGAAATTTTATTTTTATTTTTCCACTTAGCACTGCCCGAAAATATCATTTGTGTGTGAAACAAGACGAAACGAAGCGTAATACTCGACTTTATTTGCGTAAAATGAAAATTCGCTCATCGCACCGTGCACCACCATATATATATGTCTCTCGCACACAGGTACCGAATAACGCTCTCGGCATCGTGCACACCGACCGACCGCCGCATATAAGTTTTTCGCCCGCCCGTACCGAATAACGCTTTTAGCATCGTGCACACCGACCGACCGCCTCATATATATGTTTTTCGTACACAGGTACCGAATAACGGCAGAAATTATTTTTATTATATTAAAATAAAATTTTCGTCAATTCGCTTATTCGCACCGACCGACCGCCTAATATATATGTTTTTCGTACACAGGTACCGAATAACGGCAGAAATTATTTTTATTTTAATAAAATAAAATTTTCGTCAATTCGCTTATTCGCACCGACCGACCGCCTCATATATATGTTTTTCGTACACAGGTACCGAATAACGGCAGAAATTATTTTTATTTTAATAAAATAAAATTTTCGTCAATTCGCTTATTCGCACCGACCGACCGCCTCATATATATGTTTTTCGTACACAGGTACCGAATAACGGCAGAAATTATTTTTATTTTAATAAAATAAAATTTTCGTTAATTCGCTTACACGATGCGAAAGGACAGATCGGCGAGTGGAAATAAAGCGGACCGAAGTGAAAACGTTCGACTTTAGGTTTTTCGCACACAGGTACCGAATAACGCTTTTAGCATCGTGCACACCGACCGACCGCCGCGTACAATTATTTCGCACGCCCGTACCGAATAACGCTTTTGGCATCGTGCACACCGACCGACCGCCTCACATATATATTTTTCGTACATAGGTACCGAATAACGGCAGAAATTATTTTTATTTTAATAAAATAAAATTTTCGTCAATTCGCTTATTCGCACCGACCGACCGCCTCATATATATGTTTTTCGTACACAGGTACCGAATAA
This sequence comes from Ontholestes murinus, assembly GCA_963969525.1. NCBI lineage: Eukaryota > Metazoa > Arthropoda > Insecta > Coleoptera > Staphylinidae > Ontholestes > Ontholestes murinus. The sequence goes on along the minus strand of CAXAKX010000525.1, from coordinate 6,672 downwards.
CGGCAGAAATTATTTTTATTTTCATAAAATAAAATTTTCGTTAATTCGCTTACACGATGCGAAAGGACAGATCGGCGAGTGGAAATAAAGCGGACCGAAGTGAAAACGTTCGACTTTAGGTTTTTCGCACACAGGTACCGAATAACGCTTTTAGCATCGTGCACACCGACCGACCGCCGCGTACAATTATTTCGCACGCCCGTACCGAATAACGCTTTTGGCATCGTGCACACCGACCGACCGCCTCACATATATATTTTTCGTACATAGGTACGGAATAACGGCAGAAATTATTTTTATTTTATTAAAATAAAATTTTCGTCAATTCGCTTATTCGCACCGACCGACCGCCTCATATATATGTTTTTCGTACACAGGTACCGAATAACGGCAGAAATTATTTTTATTATATTAAAATAAAATTTTCGTCAATTCGCTTATTCGCACCGACCGACCGCCTCATATATATGTTTTTCGTACACAGGTACCGAATAACGGCAGAAATTATTTTTATTTTAATAAAATAAAATTTTCGTTAATTCGCTTACGCGATGCGAAAGGACAGATCGGCGAGTGGAAATAAAGCGGACCGAAGTGAAAACGTTCGACTTTAGGTTTTTCGCACACAGGTACCGAATAACGCTTTTAGCATCGTGCACACCGACCGACCGCCGCGTACAATTATTTCGCACGCCCGTACCGAATAACGCTTTTGGCATCGTGCACACCGACCGACCGCCTCATATATATGTTTTTCGTACACAGGTACCGAATAACGGCAGAAATTATTTTTATTTTAATAAAATAAAATTTACGTTAATTCGCTTACGCGATGCGAAAGGACAGATCGGCGAGTGGAAATAAAGCGGACCGAAGTGAAAACGTTCGACTTTAGGTTTTTCGCACACAGGTACCGAATAACGCTTTTAGCATCGTGCACACCGACCGACCGCCGCGTACAATTATTTCGCACGCCCGTACCGAATAACGCTTTTGGCATCGTGCACACCGACCGACCGCCTCACATATATATTTTTCGTACATAGGTACGGAATAACGGCAGAAATTATTTTTATTTTATTAAAATAAAATTTTCGTTAATTCGCTTACGCGATGCGAAAGGACAGATCGGCGAGTGGAAATAAAGCGGACCGAAGTCAAAACGTTCGACTTTAGGTTTTTCGCACACAGGTACCGAGTAACGCTTTTAGCATCGTGCACACCGACCGACCGCCGCGTACAATTATTTCGCACGCCCGTACCGAATAACGCTTTTGGCATCGTGCACACCGACCGACCGCCTCACATATATATTTTTCGTACACATGTACAGAATAACGGCAGAAATTATTTTTATTTTATTAAAATAAAATTTTCGTTAATTCGCTTACGCGATACGAAAGGACACATCGACGAGCGGAAATAAATGTGAACCGTGGTAAAAATTTCGTAATTATTTCGTGTCGATCGAAATTTCGCTTTTCGCACCGTGCACACCGACCGACCGCCACACCGGTACAGAATGACTGTCGAAATTTCTTTTATCATTCGATAATATAATATTCGTTCGTTCGCTCGCTCGCAGGAAACGTAAGGAAAAAAGATCGACGAGCGGAAATTAATTGCGAACCGTGGTAAAAGTTTCGAAATTATTTCTTGTCGAAATTATTTT
>CAXAKX010000524.1:0-40332 GCA_963969525.1 Ontholestes murinus | reverse complement strand
CAGTTATATCAAGAATATCTGGAAAGAATTTTCGGTTCGAACAACCTATAAAAAGAAGACGACTAATTCTGTTGACCTTATTAAACGCAGGACTCTACGAATTGAAATCTCTGGCCAAGAGCTTCATTAAGCACAGTTGTAAGTCGAAAACTTCTTCCATGTGATATAGGGTGCGGCTTACCGTAAGAAATAATAAGAAAATAATTATTTCGTTATTTGAAACGAACATAACCTCTTCCGCTCATCCAACAGGTCTCAGAAGTTGTCAAAATATATGTATTAAGAATAAAAGTAAAAAAATAATTAGATGACAAAAAACATTATTATCATTAACTACAAAACCTAGTCAGCACTCGACGGCTCTACTATATTTCGTGACCCGGTTGAGAGACGGTTAAAATACAGAAAATGTTGCATTGTGCTGAATTTTAATTTTCAATAATACTGCTCCTTATATTTAATTAACTACTCACACACCTCATAACAATTATGAAGTATCTCGGTTTAAAATAAAAATCACTGGGATTGTTGCACAGTTACTTATTACTGATCTCTCTGACTAGTTTCGACCATGAGTTATTATCAAGGAGTAATACTATACAAAAAGGTACTTAGTGTGTTATTGTGAACACTATATTTCAAAGTCCCGTTAAATATGTTAATACTGAAACTTCTTATAATTACAGAAAATAATAAAATAAATAAATGATAAAGAATATCCTTTTTGCACAGGGCGCAGAATTTCTGACAAAAGTGCGATATACTATATAAACTGATTTAATATATATATATATATATATATATATTTATTTATTTATTTATCAAGTTCACGTACATGTCAACTGGCAAACTGGCAATTTATTGGAATTATTTTTCAATTTCATTTTCGAAACCAGAGGTTAACATAATAGGTTATAAAGCAAAGTAAGTTATAATATTATTATATGGTACATTTATTATTCTGTAGGTTTGTATATTTAAAATTGAAAGCTTATTCAAATAAATCTCTGTATTCAAGCGTTGAAATATTAGTTTCATGTGGTTAATTGGAATTTTGTATTTACTCGAGACCCGTTTTAGTTTTTTGGTTATATCTTTCAATCATGGAAAGCATTTTTTTCGAATATTATTAAGACGCTATAAGGGTTGCGATAAAGTTATATAATAATTAGAGAGCGGATTTCTAGTATTATGCTTATCCATAATATTAATAGCATCGAAAAAATTTCTAAATATCTATACGAATCTTGAAGAATGTGATTATTTAGCGCTAAGTTTCTTTTGCTTTTTTGCTTATTTTGACTTTTTGTGCTTATTTTCATGTTTTTTTAGATTCTGATGCTTATTTAGAGCATTTTCTTAAATATTTAAAAAATATTTAATAAAAATTTTACGCTGATATTAAATTAATGTGCTAATATAGAGAATTTTCGTAAAAATCTGTATCCCATCATTTATAGATTATATTTATTTTCTTCGTGTCTTTTGACAACATAATCGTTTAAAATCTTCATAATATGATACAATAATTATAACGAATTTTATTAATAATAAATATTAGTATAAATTACTATTTTACAATGGATTCTTTTATAAATAAGTAGATATAATTTAGTTTTTTGATTGATTGGATTAGTATACATAATATTCAGTATATTCTGAACCATTATATATTTGTATCTACTGTTTATAGGGAATATGTTTTCTGAGATTGCTCTGTTTTTTTATGTATTTGCATTTGCGATCGCTGGCGCATTTAGCAATTTGATTATTAACAGAATATGAGTTTATTTAATATTTGTCTTCTTCTCCAGAGAGGATTTTCGATTTTCAATCAAATAAATATTGGTTTTCTTTACATTATTTCTAAATCGTGTTTTTAATTACTTAATATTCACTTGTCGACCTTTATTGCATCAACCGATCCAGCTAGGATAAGCGTAAAATATCTGGTTAGAAAACGAATATATTCGATCACACTGCATTTGATTTATTAAAGGGACAGTATTTCCGGTTGATTGGTCAATTGATTGATGATCTTTCTAGCCAGGTATCTTAATTTTTTCCGTGAATATCACTTAGAATAAGGATTCTTGAGTTGAAGATGTCAGGTTTGGGTGACGTCTCTTTTATGAAGTCGTTTAAAGTTTGTGTCATTAAAATTTTTCGTGCTGCAGATAATTTTGTGCTCGCATAGGAGATGCATTTGTTACATTTATTTTCGCATGGTAGATGTCATGGTAGTTGATACACAAGTAATTTTTGAATTTCACATTTCTGAAACATTCAAATGTAGTAACATGATTTACTTTGCTACTCCAGTAAATGGTAATAACAGGGCTGCAGTGCACCGAGTTATAAAATATAAAAATAAGGAAATTATAGTTTATTTTTTCCTTTGGACCAGTTGTCTAAAATTTTTATTTTTTCAATTTCAGAAAATTGATGTTTACATTCGAAGGAGTGATTTGAAAAGTCACTAGAATTTTGATTTAGTCTAAATGCTCGATAATGTTTTTCACATCTCTTTTTGAAGCTTCTATATGCAAACTACTGAATTCGGGACACATACTTCGGCAAACTCCTGAATTGTTTAATGGATCAATTTTAACTTTCGAATTGAATAGAATATTTTATAATTTGCAACTGGTACTAAACCTCATTGAATGATAATATCTTTGAAGGATATGAGCTATTTTATCTGTTGTTTTGTTGATATATGTTAATACTGTGAATTTTTCCCTGTTCGAATTTTGAAATCATGTATAAATATGTGTCATACTAGGCTGATAACGTTTGAAATAAAGTCTTTAAAGAAATAAATATATAAGTGAACATGACACTATTTAGACCTATATTAACTGACATGAATTTGATATAATCGCTGAACAGGAGACAGACAATCAGAATTGCATTAATTGAGACAATTGAGAGGATGTCTAAACTTGATTGGGTGAAATATTAAGAAAAGAGCCTATCTAAATTTAGAAATGCCGAAAAGACACTGAGGGCTAAATATAAAGCACAAGTTCTGGGAAGAAATGAAACATAACATATGTATACATGTTTTATAATGAATCTTTGATATACCAAATATGTTTTGCTATTTTCTCACCTACTGTTTTACAAAAACTTGGGCCCTGATTGTTATATATTGTTCAAGTTATCTAACAAAAAATAAAGCCAATGTTTTATTTTAATATTTGTATTGATTTTATATTTTTATTTATTATACGGTAAACTTGTAAATGGTTCTGAATTGCAAATAAGTTATATTAAAATCGTGGAATATTTAGATAGACTGGATCTTAGATTACTTTAAGAATTTTTTTAAAACTAATCTACATCCAGTTCCTCCAAATGCTTATTATAGAAATTATTGCATGCATTATTTAATTTAAGCATCAATTAAATAATTTAGAAAATAATTTTTACCAAATTACTACATATTAATGCATCTGTTAAATTAATCAAAATATTTATGATATATACTAACTGTAACAGAAGGATAAGTGTAACATATTTTATATGCGTGGGTGAATATCGTTTGGCGTAAAAACATTAGAAATACTTTATGAATATGAATGTGTTTCTATATGAAAAATATAATACTAAATAGTTTTGGGAATAACATAATTTGTGCTTCTATTCAACTAACATACAATAATTTCATAACTGAACCTACGCGCGGACACTTTCACTACCATTAAATAAATAGTATTAGAACGTTAACAGTTACAGTGCACGACATGTTAATTATTTCAAACAGCGTATTAGTTACAGTTCTAAGATTCGTGATTTCAAATTACATCCAGAGCACAGATTAATTTTATGGAAGCACGCAAGGCTTCGTGTCAACGGGATTACTTGTTAGATAATTTTTGGTTGCTTGGATATTTATTACGCCAAAAACATGCTCAGTTAGTTTTCATTGTATGATATCAATATACTTTCGTATTATTAATATATAATAATAAACCATTTTATAACCTTAAGAGTTTAGTAGTTTTAAAGTTGTATTCTGATTCTCATCAATACCACTAATATTGTCTTCATTATCTAAAATTCATTGAAGCTCTAATAACTTCTAATATACAAAATTATATGTATAATAATGTACTGGAGATATTAAAAATCATAAATATAATAATTTCATGTATCTTATTATTTTTATATATAGGGCCAATAGGGACGCGCGAAGTTTGCCGGAAGGGTGCGGCCATGTTGTTCGAGGTAGAGCTGTCAAAGTTGCTGTCATTTGTTCAGTATATAACCCCAAATCACCATGACAAGTTTGAGTGTCGAGCAACACGTGCAAATTATTAAATTGTTTTACGAAAATGGGTCATCAGTTCGAGCAACGTTTCGCGCACTTCGCCCATTTTACGGTCGCGATGATCGGCCTGTAGAGTCGACTATCCGTCGATTGGTGGGCAAATTCGAGTCGACTGGTTCAGTAAACAACCAGCCAACACTGACACGTCGACGAAACGCCCGATCGAACGAAAATATCGCTGCTGTCCGTGAGAGTGTGCGCGAGAACCTGAGGCAGTCAATTTTTTGTCGTGCACAGGAACTTGGCCTTTCGGAGACATCAACTCGCAGAATTTTGCATCTGGATTTGGGTCTGCACCCATACAAAATCCAATTGACCCAGGAGCTCAAGATAAACGACCACAGACAGCGTCGGGCGTTCGCTGACTGGGCTCTGCAGCAGTTGGAAGCAGACCCCCATTTTGGCCGAAAAATCATCTTCAGCGACGAGGCTCATTTCTGGATGAACGGGTATGTGAACAAGCAAAATTGCCGCATTTGGAGTGAGAACAACCCACACGAGGTCCACCAAGTGGCAATGCATCCCCAGAAAGTCACTGTTTGGTGTGGATTTTGGGTCGACGGCATCATCGGTCCGTACTTTTTCGAGAACGAAGCTGGGGCGGCCATAACCGTCAATGGGGAGCGCTACAGGTCGATGATAACCAACTTCTTTTGGCCTAAACTGGATGATATGGACACGGACGACATGTGGTTCCAGCAGGACGGCGCCACGTGCCACACAGCCCATGCCACAATGGACATTCTGCACGAGCGATTTCCGGACATGGTCATCTCGCGCGGAGGCGATATCAACTGGCCACCGAGATCGTGCGATTTAACGCCTTTAGACTTTTTTCTCTGGGGCTATCTCAAGTCGCTGGTCTACCCCAACAAGCCTCTAAACTTAGACATAGCATGTGCATAGCCAATTGGAGGACACTTCCAGCTTGACATGGTCTATCTTCGATATGGCCCAACGTGTTCTGGTAGTGCTGAGGTGATCGACCCGTTGCCCAAGGGAGAAAACGACGTATTTGTGGGTACAGCACCGCCCACCCTGATATGGATCCCACTAGCCTGGGAATAGCCATTGTTATATTTAGATGACATTCCGAATGAAGATGGGCCTGCCACCTACATTACATACCTGAAGGTTCAGAGATCTGCAAGGTCCAGCACTTCCTACTTTCTTTTACCTGTTTGAGTTAAAGTCCCCAGTCACTAAGATGTTCTCTTCTCCCCCGTGTATGCTCACCTTGACGTGGTGGGGGAGCTTGCGTATCCAGATGATCCTAAGTGCTACAAAGGCGGGAGCGTCAGCTCCCGATAGGGGTACCCATGCTGGAAAGAACTTAGATGATGGATCTGACTAAGCAGCATGCACACCCTGCTTAGCTGTCGTGTCGTGGCTTAGAGCTTGCTCTAAAGGGTACGATGCTCTGACTGGCTGCAAAGCCACCAGGCAGGTTATATCTGTAACTCACCGCTGTACGTGGTCAAAGTCAACATACGCAACGCCATCGCTCAAATTGAGGCCGATATGTGCTCCAGAGTCATCGAAAATTGGACCTCCCGGATCCGGGCTACCAAACGGAGCCGCGGTGGTCATTTGAATGATGTTATCTTCCATACTTAATGGGGTCGAATACCCTTTCGAATGAAAAATAAATTTCGTTTCTACCTCACACACAACTTGTTTTATTCAATTTTAAAGTCCGCGCGCCCTTATTGGCGGACCCTATATAAGTCAATAAGTTTAGAAGGGCAAGATGTTTGAAACATTTACAAATATTTTATTTAGATGATACTCGTATACCAAAAGATAACACAAGATAATTTACAATTGCAACCAAATAATTTTTAAACACGCCGGTGGTGGCGCATCGGTTACGGCCCCGAACTGACGTGCAGCAACGTTGATTCGGGTCAGTAGTCGGATGGGTGACCGGTACCATTCACCATTGGGATACAATTAATGGTGCTTTAGAGTGACGGGGGCGATCCTTTAAAGTAACAAGCTCATTTACACACACACAAATACACAAATGACACATGGCGGAAGGACCACGTGGTCGATAGCCTAACACTACTACTACTACAAATTTTCCAAATGTGTTTTTTTTGTCCGAATTATATTTTATTTTATTTCTATTTGTTATAAGATATTATGAAAAATATCAGCATTTAAGTTATCTTGTTGGGTAAAACCAAATCATTTTTGTGAGAATGTAAAGTATCATATGTAATCATATGTTTAATCCAGATGGTGTTTAAATAGAAATTATTAGGTGACGTTTATATACCACCTCTTTTCAGAAAAACGTTCAAAAACTTGAATGTAGCTTAGAAAAATTATACAAGGCCAACCGCCAGCATTCTGTTCATTCATGGTAGATTAAATGCCCATCGTCCTGTAGCTAATGTTATACATCGACTTGCAATTCATAAAAGAGCTAAATGAATCTTTCGAATTGTACAATATTAATCTATAAAATGCTAGATATAAAAAAAGGTTCTACTGCAGGGATCTCTTTTGATTGATCACCAAACATATATTTGTATGAAAATACATAATAATTAGTTTAGGACACGTAGTAGAATACGTATAGAACACTTTATATATTTTTTAACAAGCAATTCAATAAGATTAGTATAGATCGTGGTGTATTTGGCTTTTAATAAAACTTTTGGCAATTTTTACGGATTTACATAAGGTTAATATTCTTGTGGTCTGTAATATAATTATTTTAAATAGTACATAATTTGTATAAGAGAGAGAGACAAACATATTTATTTATTACTTGATACAATAGGTATTTACAAGAATCGTAATTGATTTTCTTCAATTAAAAATAAAAATTATAATGACAAATATATTATTAAACAGCTATATTATCTTATATAGTCCATCCGTTGGATCTTCCGTCCTACGTCACAAAATATCGCTTCAAGAAACGACGCAAAAACATTCAGTCTGATAAAGTAAACCAAATGCGTTAGAAAAAGAACGCACTGTAAAACTTTCGACTTTTTTTGAAGCAATAGTTTGTGACGTACGACGGAAGATCCAAAGAAAAATATATAAACTGAGATAAATCATTATTAGCAATAATAATAACATAAATTTATTGAAATAAAAATTTTATGCTTGTACCTAATTATAATCTAAGGTATTCATGTTGCTTAAATTATGTGTATAGTATAATTATACACATAATTTAAGCAACATGAATACCTTAGATTATAATTAGGTTCAAGCATACAATTTCAATTTCAATAAATTTATGTTATTATTATTGCTAATAATGATTTATTTCAGTTTATATATTTTTCTTTATAAATATTTGTTTATTTATTTAACAAATTAACTTTAAAATAATTATTTTTTAAATTTTCCGACCTCGTCACGAAAACGACCGAAGATCGCGTGACGTCATTGTCTATGCTACGATTTAGACGCAGTGTTTAGAGGTCGTTCATTCATTCATTATTCGTTAAATCGTTGTGTTATTGTAAAATAAAGGAAGTGTTTTAAAGCATACAGTGATAATTTGCAAAATATTGACGAATATATGTTAATGGAATTTATCATTCAAAATGATTGTTACAATGCCGCTGAAATTCGTGGCTTAAAAGCAGATTTGTAAGTATAACACTTATTTAACATTTACATAATATATTTTAATTAAAATTAATTATTATAAACGAAGAAAATCACGAGTCACATTTCTTAATGTCTACAGGTATCTTATTGTATACTGTTGTACTTTTATTTATTTATTTTTCTTTGGTCTCCTTTCTTGAATAATACATAATAAACATAATAATAAAAATAAAAACATTCATTAAATTTTGGGCAAAACTTAATGAACATAACATAGATTTTTCGTAATGCGCTGATATGGTTTGGAATTTTAACATCTGTAGAATGACAGGTATTATATGTATGCACATTGTTATCTCTGGTGAATTTATGCTCATATTTATATGCGAATATGGTACATTTTAATATGAATACCCTCGTTAAGGTTAGTATATTGTTCTTTATGAATATATTTCTACATGAATCAGATCTTGGGAGTACAAATATTAATCTTAAAATTCTTTTTTGTGCTACAAAACCGCGATGTGTATTTCTTTTTCCCCATATTATCACATTGTGCGATATGTGACAGTTTGCTAATGCGCAATATACATTGTTTAGCGCATGATATACTAATTTTAAAAGAGCGTAGTATGCACTATTTAGTTTAGTTGTTACATGGTCAATCTGCTAACACCACTATGTTTTGTTGTCTATAAGAGTGCCAAAAAGTTTAGTGCATTATTTTCCATATTAAATTTGAGCAGTTGTTGGTTTTCTATTATAAAATTGAATTGTAACGGTTTTATTTGTATTAAGCATAAGCTTGTTTTTTTACACCAATCTGCACTTTCGTTATTGGTTATTTGGATTTTTTCATGTAGTTCTCTTTGTGTACCTGCTTTAAGAATAATTGTAATGTCATGCAAAATTGACCATGTAACCCAAAGAAAAAAATCGCTTAGGTCATTCATAAATAGTATAAATAATAAAGTGTCGATATTTGTACAATTTCTTCATATATTTTACATACTTTTGAATCACTGTCATTAATAGAGAGCGGATTTCTAGCATTATGCTTATCCATAATATTAATAGCATCAAAAAAAATTCTAAATATCTATACGAATCTTGAAGAATTTGTTTACTTAGCGCTAAGTTTTTTCTTCTTCTGTGAGTGCAATCATTCAAGGAGTCATTACCTGATATCTCACTGCCCCATAAACCAGTGCTAACAAAATGGGGAACTTGGCTATATGCTACGATGTACTACGCGAACAATTTTGAAGAATTTAATAAGGTTATATACAACTTTCCCAAAACAACAAGCAAATCAGCTAATGACTGTCAAACAGTTCTTAAGAAACAACAGCTTCCTTCAAAACAATTTAGTTACATAAAAATCGCGTTTAAATTTTATGAGCAACACAATCAAATCTTTATAAAAGCAGATTCAATTTAGAAAATACCTGGACGCATTGGCCAAGAAATCAAAATAATATCCAAAGAAGTATTCGGTGAAAATGAAAGATTTTTAATATTAAATAAATTAAACTTGATTTTGAATGACAATTTTCAAATGGATCCAGCTATAATTTAAAATAAAGAGAAGCTTTTCCACTTTCAAAAATTTATTGAGCGTCAAAAGTAATAATTTTTACAATTAAACCCCTTGAACAACATTTAATAATCTACTGTTTTCATTAATAGATTTCAGTTATTTTGAAATGTATACAAAATTACAATTTAATTTTTAAATACTTACATAATATTATATATTGCGTAAAGAAAGTATGTTTATTTTAGTTTTAAGCAGAATTTCTATGTAAAACATGTTGATAAACGTGTAACATATTAAGAAAATATAGTTTTCTTTAGTGCTTTCTTCATGTTTATATGCTTTTTTCCTGTTTTTATGCTTTTTTAATGCTATTTTTCTCTATATTTTGTGCCTTTTAAGTGCTTTTTTTCACATTTTTAAGCTTTTTTATCCGCTCTCTAGTCATTAACTTGCCCGAATATCTTACGATCAGATAAAAAGGATACTATCCAATTTAAAACATTTCTAATATACTAAATACTTGTTGCGCTACAAGTGTTCTACTTTACCCAATTTAAAATATTTCCACGTATGCCGTAAGAATTTAGTTTATCGCGCACAAAGTTTATGCTAATCGAGTTGAAGGCTCGCGATAAGTCATAAAAGAGACCTGCCACTTGTTTCCCTGAGTCTACACTTTTTGTTATTTCTTCAACCAAATCAACACATGTTGAGTTTCTTTATTTGATTTGAATATCATCATATTTTCTAATATTTTTTCAAAAATTTCGGAAAAACTGTTTAATATTGACACTGGTCTGTAGTTTTTAATATCCGTTGTTGAATATTTTTAATGATCGGTATTACTTAGGCGATTTTCAGTGCTGTTGGGAATACACATTATTCCAATGACAGATTTATTAATATATCAATGGCTCTAAGATATATTCGGTGCATTGTTTAACAACTGTCAGTGAGATTGTGATTTGGTCTTCTCCTGCACTTTTTTGTGTTTTAAATTATTTACTACATCCAATATATCTTCCTTCATGACTGGAGTTAAAAATATTGACAGTGTTTGGTGAGGTATTGTTGGTTCCAGGGATATGTTGGTACCGAGGTGATTTCTCAGTTTTGCCTCTATAATATTGGAAAAGTAGTTTGCAAACAAGTTGTCGAAGTCTTCTGTACTAGTTATAATATCACCATATTCATTTTCTATGTGAATGGGTTTAATAATATGACTCCCATTTAATTCTTTGTTTATCATTTCCCATACTGTTTTTGTTTATTCTCTGCATTTAAAATTTGATTTATCTCTTTATTTCCTGAATCAAATTTTCGTGTTTTTTTCTTCTCTAATTTGTATTGAAAATTCAGATCTTCTTATTGAGAGTTTACCATAATGTTGAATTAGTCCTTGACTTTACTACTAGACTTTTGAACGTCCTCATTTATCCATCTCTTATTATTATTTTTGCAATTTTTCATTCGTTTATAAGAACAAGATGTAGTTAAGTGGTATTTAAATTCTTCCATAAATTTATTAAATGCAGAATTTGTATTTCCAGTTTTAATAAATTCCCAGTTTATTTTTAGAAGGCGATTTCTTAATTCGTTTGTATATTCTCTTGTGATTTGCCTGGTGTATTTTTGAGGGGATGTACTTTGTTTCGTATTTTTGTTTTTATCATTTGGGCAAAATGATCTGATATGTGTAGATTTATATTTATGCATGACCAATGGTTTGTTATATTTACTTCCATATAATTGTTTAACAACTCTCAGTGGAATTTGGTCTTCTCTTGCACTTTTTATATGCTTAAAATTATTTATTACATCCAATATATCTTCCTTCGTGACTGGAGTTAAAAAAATTGATAATATATATGTTGGTACCGAGGTGATTTCTCAGTTTTGTCTCTATAATATTAGGAAAGTAGTTTGCAAACGAGTTGGCGACGTCTTCTGTTCTAGTTATAATATCACCATATTCATTTTTTATGTGAATGGGTTTAATAATATGACTTCCATTATCATTTCCCATATTGTTTTTTTTTGTTTATTATCTGCATTTAAAACTTTATTAGCAAAATAGGCTCTCTTCATTTCCTGAATAATGTTTTTGTGTTTTTTTTTCTTTTCTAATTTGTATAGAAGATTCAGATCTTCTGATTGAGAGTTTACCATAATGTTGAATTAGTCCTTGAGTTTACTACCAGACTTTCGAACGTTCTCATTTATCCACCTCTTATTGTTATTTTTGCAATTTTTCATTCGTTTATAAAGACAAGATGTAGTAAAATGATGTTTGTAACATCCACCCTCGACGCTCGCCACTAGCGACCATCCTTGTCGCACAGGCACTCTCGCGCTCGTCCACCACCCTCGCACGCTCGCCAATGGGACCCTTCATCCCCCACCGCAGCTATCCGAGAACCGCGGCCGGACACCTTTAAAACCAGCGCACCCTGCCTAAGAATTCATTCTCTTGCTAGCGCTGAATACGGCCTAACCTAGAGAATCACTTCTAAGCACTGAGCACGGTCTTAGACATCTTACCAATTATCGTATTTATAGTCGTATCTGTATACTTGGAACAACACCGGACTCTAAATATAAACGAACCCCTACAAACTGGCCTCCCAACGCGGGTCCGGATATAACACAAGAGCAAAAATACGAAGCGACACCAAGGTAAATATGGCAGTCACACTCACAACGGAACAATTTCAAGAACTAATACGAGCCAACCGAGGAGACAGTAAGCCCGGATCCTTCGCGAACTGCACGGTACGCTTTTCGGGACTAAGCAGGAACCCCGTGGAAGTAGAGGGATTTGTCAACACCGTGAAAGTTTACAAGAAGATAGAAAAGATAACGGACGAAGATGCACTGAAAGGATTATTACTATTGCTCACTGACGACGCTGCAGTTTGGTGGCAAGGAGTAAGAACGACGACAGCCACGTGGAACGACGCCACTAAGTTGTTACGAGAAACGTTTGCACCGCAGAAACCAGCATATGCAGTATTCCAGAAAATATTCGCGAGACGCCAAGAAAGCGGTCAAAACACGGATACGTTTGTCGCCGAAAAGAGGGCCCTCATCGCGCAGATTAAAGAGGACAATCTGAGTGAGGCGCTGCAAATGGACATGGTCTTCGGCCTCCTGAACGTTAACAACCGAGACAAGATACCAAGAGACGGAATCTAGACTTCCAAAACCTTATCGCCAAGGCTCGCGAGATTGAACGCTCATGGCAGGAGAACAGCGAACAGGAAAATCCTCAAAATGGTATGATTATCGAAGCGAAGAAAAAGAAGTGCACCCACTGTCGCGCTCACGGACACACCTTCGCAGAATGTAGAAAAAGGAAGAAAGCCTTAGAAACACAGGCAAAAATGGCAGACGAAAAGACAACCACCCCGACGTTCGCATGCTACGGTTGCGGTAAGCCAGGAACCATCCGAGCTAAGTGCACAACATGCAACCCGACCGTAAACGGAAACAGTAAGCTATCGTTTTGCGCGATGAACACCGTTGCCTTACAACGAAGAAGCCCAATAGTTTACATCGACATAAAGGATTCAAAGGGAAGTGCGTTTCTGGATTCATGTGCTGAAAAGTCCGTCGCCTCCGCATCACTGTACAAACATCTACTACGACAAGGTACGAAATTCCACAGAGTACAAGGACAAGTTCCGTTGGCCGATAGTAAACCTCAAGAAAAGGAAACCTCATTCCTCGTCTTCCCGGACAGCGAGAACAACGTCACCTTACTAGGAGTGGACTTTATGGAAAACGCGGGTATTATCCTAAACATACCCCAGAGAACATGGTCGTTTGTCGATACACCGCACGAGCATCACTGTTATGAATCTATAAGAGACTTAGGAAACGAAGTTGAAGCAAAAGAAGAACGACAGCTCAGGATGTGCCACCTATATGGACTGACGACACCCCTGACGGCCGACACATCTGAGCACATTGACAACGAACCGATGGAAATCGACTGGGAAGAGTACCGACCACCACCACTGATGGATCCCCTACCAGACACCCCCGAGAAGGTTGAAACAGATGACACATACGCACCGGAGTATATCAACAATTTATTTGCGGATTATGTAGACGCATATCCCCCGGTACATACGGACTATTCGCGGAAGGTATTTCCTCGAGGAGCAAGAAGACCACGGCCAGTAGCGCTGTTTTACGTCAACGTATCGCTCCGTGACGACGAAGCCACCGATCTGGACGACCAAGAAAGAGCAGAGGTCAACCGGATGCTTCAGGACAACTCAAGCTCATTTGAGTTATGGGGCCCACCAACTACGGAGATAGAGCACAACATCACCGTAGTCCAAGATACCCCGATACGCGCCCGTATCGGATGTCCGCCGTACGGCAGGCAGAGTTAAAGAAGGAAATTAAGGAAATGATGCAACAAGGCATCATCGAGGAAAGCCAGTCCCCTTGGGCAGCACCTGTGGTAATGGTCCCCAAGAAGGATGGAGGAACCCGACTATGCGTGGATTTTAGAAAACTGAACGCGGTCACCGTACCCGACATTTACCCGCTTCCCCGTGTGGATGATCTACTGCACGCAATGGGTAAACCAGACTGCTTCTCCACCATTGATCTACGCACCGGATACTGGCAAATCCCTGTGAGACAACAGGATCAAGTAAAAACCTCGTTTATAACCCCGTTTGGCTGTTACCAGATTAGAAGAATGCCGTTTGGCTTAAGAAACGCCCCATCGACATTCCAGAGATTAATGGACAAATTTCGTCGAAAACTACCAGATGTATGTATGCTCGCCTACCTGGACGACCTGGTAATCTTGTCAAGTTCCATCAAGCAACACTTAGATGATCTCCGGAAAGTTATAAAGGAATTAAACAAGTAGAACCTCCGCATCAACAGGGAGAAGACTTCATTCTTCTGCCAATCCGTGCGCTTCCTGGGCCACAGGATAACGAAGAGTGGATTTCTACCGGACCCAGAGAAGGTTGACGCCATCAGAAACAGAACGAAACCAACGAATAGCAAGCAACTGGTCTCCTTCCTACAAATGTGCTCCTGGTATAGACGTTTCATACCAGAATTTGCGCGCATTTCAAAACCACTGAGCAATCTCACCAAGAAGGGCACCCCTTGGAAATGGAGCGAAGACGAAGACGCCGCATTTGAGCAATTAAAGGAAGCACTGACCAAAGCCCCGGTACTACAAACAGCTGACCCGACAAAGCCATTCACCGTTAGGACGGACGCAAGCGCTTACGCCGTCGGAGCAGTTTTGTGCCAGGGGGAGGGTGAAGAGGAACACCCAGTCAAATACGCGAGCAGGCTGCTGACTCCAGCAGAAAGGAACTACGCCACCATCGAGAAGGAGGCATTAGCCATCATATGGGCTATAAAAAAGTTCCGAGGATATTTGGATGGGTCACAAATCACCATCGCCACGGATCACCAACCGCTCCGCTGGCTGATGAATTTGCAGTCGCCAACAGGACGATTGGCACGATGGGTCCTGCAGCTACAGGCCCACAACATCCAAATCAATTACATACCAGGGCGTGCGAACAGAGTGGCCGACACTCTATCCCGCCCCGTAACTGAGGACATCGACGACCTGTATCCATGGGAATTAAGAAGAATTTCCATCGACATGACAGCACGAAGAGAAAGTGACATCAGAGAGGCTCAACTCCGAGACAGTGAGTTAAAGAAGATCATCGATGACCTAGAAGCCACTCAACCCACCGAAAACGCTGTCTACTGGTCAAGGAAAGGATACGTCATGACCAACGGTATATTGTATCGATATGACCCACAAAGCGAACAAGAAGATGCACAACAAGTCGTCCCCAAGGAAGAAATTCCCCGAGTACTAAAAGCATTCCACGACGATCCCAGCGCAGGACACTATGGAATCCAGAGGACACTTACACGTATACGCCTAAGCTATTTTTGGAAAGGGATGCAAAACAGCGTGGAGCAATATGTCAAATCATGCGAAGCATGCCAACGATACAAGGTAACAAATCTAAAACCCGCCGGACTGTTACAAACCCGCGCTATTAATCAGAGATTCGAGGTACTCGCATTCGACTTATTTGAACCACTGCCAGCCACTCCCGAAGGAAAGACGACCATCCTCATCGTAGAAGATATCTCTTCAAAATGGGTGGAGTTGTTCGCCCTGGAAACCGCCACCGCCGAGAAATGTGCCACAACTTTAATAGAAGAAGTTTTTCTGAGTTATCATCCCCAAGTTAACCCGGTTGAAAGGAAGAACCGAGACCTAAAGACACAGTTAGGGATACTCACGGGACAACATCATACACGATGGGCCGAGAAGTTACCAGCCATCAGGTTTTCCATGAACACAGTCATGTGTCAAACCACAGGATTCAGCGCTGCATTGTTGACCTTCGGCAGGGAACTCCGCACTCCTTACGAAGCCACTCAAGACCCCAAGGCCATCATCGAGTCCGAGAACTTCGTCGCTGAGATAACTCCGTATCTCTCCCGTCTTACGGAATACCTACGACAAGCTGGTGAAAACCAGGATCGCCAACAAGATCTCAGGAAGAAGAACGCTGATCAGACCAGAAGAGCCACTCCGCAGTATACCCCTGGAGACAAAGTCTGGATCACGCTACACCCCCTGAGCAACGCAAAGAAGGGATTCAGTTCCAAATTGGCTCCCCGAAGAGATGGGCCCTACGTCATCCTACAGGCTCTAGGACCAACCACCTTCGAAGTCGCGCCACTGGACAACCCAACCACGGCAATAGGAGTTTACCATTCGTCAGCACTCACCCCATGTGTTGGACAGGATGTCATCTCCCAGCCCATCAAGCCCTTAAGAAAAAGAGGAAGACCCAGGAAGGATTAGTGGATGTCTCATAGCTGGATGGATCGTCGGGACGACTTCACCTCCAGAGGGGAAGACTGTAACATCCACCCTCGACGCTCGCCACTAGCGACCATCCTTGTCGCACAGGCACTCTCGCGCTCGTCCACCACCCTCGCACGCTCGCCAATGGGACCCTTCATCCCCCACCGCAGCTATCCGAGAACCGCGGCCGGACACCTTTAAAACCAGCGCACCCTGCCTAAGAATACATTCTCTTGCTAGCGCTGAATACGGCCTAACCTAGAGAATCAATTCTAAGCACTGAGCACGGTCTTAGACATCTTACCAATTATCGTATTTATAGTCGTATCTGTATACTTGTACATACTTTGTGTTAAATATACGTTTTGGAACAACACCGGACTCTAAATATAAACGAACCCCTACATGTTTAAATTCTTCTATGAATTTATCAAATGCAGAATTTGTATTTCCAGTTTTAATAAATTCCCAGTTTATTTTTAATTCGTTTATTTATTCCCTTGTGATTTGCCTGGTGTATTTTTGAGGGGATGTCCTTTGCTTCGTATTTTTGTTTTATTTTAGAACTACATGTACCATTGTTGGACAAATTTGCCCCGAACATAGAATCCGGGTAAATTGATTATTTGTTTAAAAAACAGTCACATATCTCCTAAATGCAAAACACAATTACATTTACAAATGGTAATGTTAGACTTCAAAGTTGGTTATTTAGTGTATGAATGTATTAGAAATTACAAGGTAAAGCCAGAAAAATGGCTGCCAACGATAATGTTGTCGATAAATCTACCTGCACTGTTTGTGCAAAAAAAGTTAAAAAGTTTGAGACTTGTGCCAAGTGTTACTCGGACTACCACCCCAAGTGTTTGTTGCAAAAGAACTGTGTGTGTGTAGACGATTCTGGTCACATAATTTGTTGTAGCAATAACATAACCCTAAAATGTGCCTGTAAAAGCGAACAGATGGAATCAATCAACCGACGAAGCCTCATCAGTTCGTGTACTAGTGACTCAGAGGAAGAAGATCCCAGCTGCGGTAAAGATATTAGTACAGTGGATTACTTAAATAATACCATAGTGGACATCGGGGTGAGTGGGAAAAATTCCATACCACTTATTAATGAATCCGCTGAATTGCATACGAATAAAATCATTGCGGAGATGGAAATTAAGCACCTTCAGAAATTGAATGACTATAAAGATGAAATCATAAATCATCTAAATGAAAAAATAATTTTGTTAAAAGACAAAATTAATTATCTTAGTCGTGCCATGTCCGATCCACTAAGGTCACCTAGTGTTGAAATCATAAATCAGACCTTGGAAGAAAATCTTAACAAGAGACAGAAAACCGAAAACAGCAATCAATATACTTGTCCCATCCTGCAGGTGTCGCGCCCCTCTTCACTACGTCCCAAACTAGTAAATCAGGAACAACCGACATCTCCAGCTGATCAACCAGCGGAAATCGGACCGCATCAATGCAGCCCTATCCACAACGCGGCCGCCGTCAAGTTCTGCAAATTCAGTTGGATAGTCATCAGCGCGGAGTAAAACCAATGCTTGACCCGAACTCAATTACAGGTGACCGTGTAAATGAGTCAGTGAACAGCAACTTTGTTTACATGAAGCGTCCACCCTCAACTATCACAGTTTTCTCGGGGAAATATTGTAAAGATTTTAAAACTATCGACATGGAGGCCTTTTTTAAAAATAAATTTGGCCACCATACTTTTTTAATTACTATGCGTACTCACAAAGATCACTTCAATAATGATAATTACAATAGTTTTAAATTATAGCGCCGGCCACCATTGAAAATGACCTACTGAGCAAAGAAAATTGGCCTGACGGTATAAAAACTACGTTTTTCGAGCCCCAAAATTATCGGGACGAATTGAGAAAACACACCGTAGAGTCATTTAATAATAATAATATAGTTTATTTAAATTGTCAAAGCGCTCGTAATAAAACAGATTTAATAACCGCTTTTTTAAATACTATTAAGTGTGATATTTTTTTGTATCGTTGAACATTGGTGTTCCACACCAGAAATTAATTCACTCACAATCGATGGTTATACACTTAGCTCATTCTCATGCAGGTGATTCCCGAGGTGGTGGCACAGCAATTCTTACAAAAAAATAGCGCCAAATTGAATAGTGAAAATGTCTCTTGTAATTTTGAAAATATCGATAAAATATTTGAATATAGTATTGTGTCAGTTACGGATGGCAAACATAAATACGCTGTAGTGACGCTCTATCGCTCCCCATCATCACCATATAACATTTTTATTGATATCTTAAAAAAACTACTTAAAAAGTATATAATATGTCTGCGCTGATTTCAATGTAAATCTCAACATACTCCACAGAGAATCAACTATTCTGCTCGACACTATGACATCTTATAATTTAGTAGCTAAAATAAAAACTCCTACACGTATCACTCATAACACCGAGACTCTCATTGACAATATCTTCACAAATGTTACATCTACTGCTAGCTCCAATGAATGTGGTTTTTCCGACCATTGTGCCATAACGCTAGCTGTCGCCAAATATACCACTGATACTGATACTGACTTTAAATATATCCTTAAACGTATCTTTAACACCGAGAAAAGACTTTTGGGCATTGGTATAACCCCAATATTGAACTGGGAATATCACATTGATTCAATATGTGGGAAACTTAGATCTGCCAGTTTTGCGATTTTGTCAATGAGGGCCTCGGTAAATCAAGTCGCTCTAATAAAATATTATCATGCGCATGTGTGAAGTCATATGGCCTACGGAATTATCATCTGGGGTGCCTCCAGCGCGACGATTCGCCTTTTTAGACTGCAAAAGAAGAATAACTTTCTCAAAATATAGGGATAGTTGCCGAACTCTGTTCACCGAACTTGGCGTAATGACATTTTATTCCTTATATATCTACCACTGTTGCATGTATGTCTTTAAACACAAATTAAATCTGAAACCAACATGGTATATAATCAATCATTTAACACACGGAACTTAAATCAACTAGCTGTGCAAACACACCGTACATCTTTTTACAAACAAGGACCATATTACATGTGTCTCACATTATTCAATAAACTTCCTACAGATATTAAAGCCATCTCGCAGACTACAATATTAAAAAAAAAACTAAAAGCGCATCTACTTGACAAAACCTATTATTCTATCCATGATTTTATCAATTAAATAGCTATTGTATTCATGAATCTTTTTACAATTTAATAATAATTTTAGTTTAGTTTTATTTAGTTTAAGATATTTCACGTATATATTTAAGTTAATTTTGAATTTTACCTTGACAGTTGTAATACATATATTTATGTCCTACAACACATCAATAAATAAATAAAGGATAGTTTGGAAAACAATGTTTTTTTTCTAGATTATTAGAAACTTGTATAATTTTTACTTTAATAAATGTCATTAAAATTAACAATAAACAGAGGTATTACAAACGATTTATGAATATTTATAACTCTATTATTTTTTATTGTCAATTTACTAAACCACATGCAATAATCACCATGTAGTCTAGATATTTTATAAGTTTATCATTTCCGTTCGGGCCCTTTTGCTTGAGCCATTTCTTTGTGATAGTGGCAAAAATCATTTCCTCTCAGCCTGACACTGAAAGATATGTGGAACAATATTTTTCTTCATTTTTATATATCCACCAACCAACTTCCATTTTATGTAGTTATCCATATCTTCTTCTAACTATAAATATTAAATTAATGTTTATTATGCACGGTTTCAAAAATCAGTGCTGAATTTATGATCAAATAAAATTAATTGTGATAGCACATTAATTCATTTGATTCTAAATTTAGCAACATTTCAGTCGGTTGTAGAAACATCTGTTAAATACTGATAAATTGTTGAAGTAAACAGTCTGCTAATTTATAATTCTATTGCTTAAGGTTAAGAGTTTGATGGAAGCAATGTTGGGTAAACAAAGTTATTAACAAAGTAATTTTAGAATGCTTACCGATGTTGCTCGGTAGAATGAACCCAGACATCGAGCACATGAGCCATGACCATGATATTATCATATGCAAGAGATAAGCAGCTATTTATCATCCCATAAAATTGCACAGCACAGTACTTACATGCAACAGGGAGATACAAGCTTTTATTATTTTTAACCAGAATTTTAATTTAGCCAAATGTTAACTTTGTCAATATATAACCGGTTCATCAAACAAATATTTTCTTGAATTGTTAACCGATGTAATACTTACATTAAAATGATCCTCACAAACGTACATTTTTGATTTATCTTTATCATTTCGTCTCATTGCTTTTAACCACATTTGTCTTCTTTTAAGCTATGTATTATTAGTTGCATTTGGTAACGATATAAATATTTTATTCGGTGTTTGAAATGTAGTATTTACACATTGTGGCACTAAATAATATTTATAGTAAGTCGAAGTGCTGGGATCTGTGCCTTCCATTGTATTCACGTTGTCCCTTGAAATTTTGAATTCATTACTTGGCACCTATTTACCACGCTTGTTTTTTGCATAGCTGAGCCACATTTTAATTGACTGGCCAACGGGAAATAATCAGCAATTTCTAATTTGTAATAAAATAGGGAATCATATGAAACAATTCACACAATTCTAACGCAACGAATAACAAATAACTACAATGTTCATCTTATTAAATGTTCGAAAACATCTCCTCGTTGAGCCAAACAATATTCCAGATGATCATAAAATTCTTATCGCACATCTTTTAACGTGACAGGAGTAATATTTCGAGTGGCTTAAAGAATTTTTTATCTGATGTCATCCACGTTGTTAGCTCTGTGATTCTGATGGGTATAAATTGTTTGCTTTGTATGACCCCAAAGAAAAACATCATTTGGGAACAAATCAGGATATTTTGGTGGCCATTTTATGTCTCCTTTGGTGCTAATAATGCGACGAGGAAATATTTGATTTAAATATTCCCTAGCCGCATTATGAGGATGTCCGTCATGCTGATACCAGATGTTGGAATATCAATAAATACCAATATTCTTTAAGCCTTCTACTACTGGAATCACTTGGTTCTCAAGCAGTTACAAACACTTTAGGCCATTATAGATTCTCCTCAATAAAAAAATGGTATTATAATTGTGTCCCACAGAATGCCAGCCCAAACGTTTTTGTGGGTACTGAGTTTTTAAATTTATTCTTCGGAGCTTATTTTCTTGGGACCAGTATCTTACTATGGAAAGATTATGACGACCATGTAACGGGAAAGTCGATTAGTCACTAAACAGAATATTTCGAAGAAGGGTAAATAATATATTGTAAACTTAGTTTGTGTATATTATACAATAAATAGTGGTATAAAAACTTAAATTATTTTTATCTACCCTTTTAAAATAAACTACCATGGTAACGGTCGCTACCATCATTTTCATCAGAATATTTCGAAGGAATTATTGTTTACACTATTCATCACATCTTCACAAAATTCTATTAGACGACCATGGTCTTCCACGAAAACCTTCTGTGTTGTTTTAACTTAATAACTTAAAACCATTCCTTTCCTGCAAGAGCTTTTGATTGTAAAGTGTCATTTTCTGTTTGCCGCATTTCAGCTACTTCTCATTGAGCCCTCTTTTGCTTTGAGCATTTACATGGTGGATTTACAGAACCAGTTTATTCAAACATGGAAAACCGAACTGGTGTTTACTGTCACATCGTATGCCAAAACAAACAAATTATTTGGAATTTCATTCATGGAACCATTTAACTATTGAAGTTTTCTGTTCACTTGTTAACATTTTAAAACTATGTAAGTCAAATTGGCATGCATATTGCAGTAACAACCATAGCGACCAGTAATAATAATCGACATACAATACAAACACATAACATTACTCATACTCTACCATCAAATATTATCTAGAGTTACGCTTACAGGGATCTAATGCAACGCTTAGATAATAGATGAAACCTTTATGGTAATATATTGATATTAATTCTTGATATATCAAAAACGAAATAAATGAACTATTTGTTTTTTTTTTGTAAAGCTCACATTTTTTAGGAAAGAATATATAGCCTCTCTAGCATTAATGACTTAATGAGAAATTTAAACACAAATTATTTAAGAATATAAGGCTTTCAAATGATAACATTAATCAATTGAGATGTAAAGACATTAATTATAGATCCGGTTTCAATAAAGAAGGACTATTTATACACTTCTATATACATTTAAAAAATAATTATTTCCAACATCTTATTTTTCACATATCCAACTACAAAGCATTAAATAACCCTTTAAGTGACGTAATGTGTGGAATTCTAAAAGTAGCCGAAGACGAGAACTTCTCAGAATTGTTAAGAAATCGTAAGAAAATAATCATTACCTATAACTTTCTAGTTATGGTCGCCAATATTCGAAACGAATAGGCACTCGAAGAAGAAAAACTTTCCAGTTCGAATGAATAATATAAATATATGGGCAATGCTAATTCGTATCTATATTTATTATTACACATTATTAAGTATTCGAGTTGTGCTGGTATGCGATAATTATGGAAAACTGTTTTTTTACAAGCGAACTTAAGCTGAACACTAAGGAGAATAATATTTACTTACATTGAAGCAATTTTATAATGTACATTTTCCAAATTAATGACCTATTTATTATATGTTTAGATTCAAGCCGTTTAATATATATTTTTTTGCCTCAATTATTTATATTGTTTAATTTAATTAGAAAGAATTATAATTATAAACTGGAACCATATAAAAAACCTATTAGGACAATATCTACATAGTCTAACCGTTGGATCTTTCGTCCGACGTCATTATTTTTATCCGCACTAATCAAGTATTTAATAGTTAAATCAAGTTATATTAGTAGTAGATTTCACACAATTTAAGCGGCCCCTACATGATCAATATTTACATCAGTATATTAAACAATAATTGACACTGTACAATATTTAGCGTTTGTAGAGCACATTGAAAGATTGTGCAATATATTGAGTCAATAAAAAATAGTTTGATTTTTATTGTTTATTGTCGTCTGTTGGTAATATTGCCCAATATTAGTTCAGTCCTGTTTTAACAATGTTGGGATAAACATTTACCATAGCTACTAAGAGAAAAGATGATGTAAGAAAGTTCATTTTAGAATGTATCGAGGTGTATCGGAGCCTACCTGCCCTGTAGAATATCAAAACCAAGGATTACAACAACAGAATAAAAAAAAATGAACAGTACTAACAGTTGCTTCGTAAATATATAGAATACTATCCGCATGCTGATAAATCGCAGTTAGTTAAAACATTTAATTCGTTCCGCACTAACTTCAGAAAAGAATTAAACAGAATAAAAAATATGAAACAAGTGGTGCTAGGATAGACGATATAATAGACCCAAAATTATGGTATTTTGACGAAATGAAGTTTTCGTTGATCATTACAAACCAAGTACCTTGAAAAATACTATTGGGATTGAGGATAAACAAATAAATAAAACAATAAATACTTCTACAATTAATGTAAGTAAACAAAATTTAAAAATTTATTTAAAGTTACATTTTATTCAAATTTATGTTGCCTTTAAATCTGCCCTTTATCATTGAAAAAATTCCAATAACAATTTCTGATTGCTTTCGCAATTGTGGGTGAATTTCTGACATGTACGAAGTGATGTCTGTACAGTTGTTCTCTAACTTCCTTCAGCTATAATTTCAGACTCAAAATCTTCTATATCTATAGAATTTCTGCACATGTATCTTACTGATTTCTTCTTAAATAATTGTGCAAATAGCAACCTGCTAAGATAATGATTTGTGCTTTTCAGAAGATAGCGCAATAGGTTTTTGTAATACACCGAACTTTAAAACTAAAATACCAAATGCATTTTCTAGAACGCGTCGATAATTAAAAATTATTGTTCCCGTGGTTAATTCTATTTGACTAGAAGGTTTCATGAAATTTGGTTTTATTGTAAAAGC
This sequence comes from Ontholestes murinus, assembly GCA_963969525.1. NCBI lineage: Eukaryota > Metazoa > Arthropoda > Insecta > Coleoptera > Staphylinidae > Ontholestes > Ontholestes murinus. Next base: position 15,977 of record CAXAKX010000524.1, on the reverse strand, counting down.
GTCATTCCCATTAAATAGAAAAGGTAAGGCAGAAAGACCTCTGGTCGATAGCCTTTTGACTAACTAACTCACTAACACATCATCCATTATTCATTATTTAAATGTAAATATGTATAGTTTGTCAATAAAAATGTGTATATACCATATATAGAAAAGGTAGTCTTTTATCGCTGTTTGGTAATGGAGCAGGTTCTGGGATTTGGAGTGATATATCTGATAAAACTTTTCCAAATGTAGTATGAGTCAAGACACCTCTCTCTGATAATCGTCCATTGATACCACCATCTACTATAATATTGGGTAGCCATTTTTTATTTATAATAAAATTTAAAATCACTATAACTCACTTATTTTTAGAAATAACTATGTCATATGTCATATTGGATTGAAGAGAAAAAAATTATCTTTTGAATGAGGCCATAGCCAAGTATGGTTTCCATTTAAAAAAATGTAAGTTTGCGTCATATCTCCGAAAATAATGGCGATCATTTTTTTTTTTATTAATCTGCATAAAATTATTTAAAACTTTGTCTTTTACAGTTTTTTTCCTTTTGTTATAATAATAAATTAATAAAACTCTCTTTCAGTTTCTCATTCTCTTTTGTTTGAGTGGTTTTGTAATATTTTTTAAATTTATAAAAATATCGACAAAAAACCAAAAATCGCCTCGAGTAAACATCCACTTTCGGTTTATGAATGTTCACCAAAAGCATTTCAGTTCTAGTTTTTAATGGTAAAGCCTTAAGTTTAAAGTTACATCTCAATAGAATCATTCGGTTTTAAGATACAGCACTCTCATACATTTTCATGCACGAAAACAATACTTATATGTATATACTATATAGGGAAAGTAATAAAAATGTTTATAATTGTAATAATGTGATCCAACGTGTAGTGGTTTTTTTATTGCCACGTGCTTTCCATCTACTGCTCCTACACAATACGGAAAATTCCAAAAACAAATAATAATCTTTATTTGGACACATTTACAATACATAATAACATTTAACATACAAATAAATAAATGGTGTTAGTCCGTCTGGGCTATAGACCTGAGGTCTTTCAGCCCTTGAAAATTCCATTTATCATTAAATCCATTCTCAATAGCTTTACATTCAGCTTCTATTGCTGGCAAATCAAAACAGCGCAAGAATAGTCTTCCCAAAAAGAAGTCAAGGAAACTTAGTGAGTCCGAAGAATGAATATTTCTAGCACGCAAACACCTTCAAGAACCTCAAACTACCTATGACAAAATTGCTTTAGCTTGGGTAGTAGAGCTTCAGAAAATGATATATTGTTTGAGGGACAAATGGGCACTCTGCACAGGGATTCTGTACAAATTAATTCTGTTACACCATATAGTACTATATAACCAAGTCCCGGTTATTTTAATTGATTTGCACTACCTCAACAGACTGGACACAACTTTCAGGATCCTCTCATCCATGTTCGACGCAATCCAATGTTTCTCAATACTTTTTAAATGTTAAAAAAATTTAAATAATGGCTACATATAAAATAAATTTTGTATAATATTTGAAATAATCCTTGTATTTAATTTACATTTAAGTAATCCCTCAGGCAGTTTATCATAGCTGTGCAAGTTTCCATTACAAGTATTCTTATGGATTATGGAGATACAGCACTGAATTTTAAATCTTAAAATTATTTTCTTAGTGTAATTGAAAAACGCTGACTTGGAGGGATAGCGATCAGCGTTATAGTATCTCTTTTTTATTTTTGGTGTAACCATTCTCAGTGGTTCATCAAATAGTGTACTATCTAGTCGCAAAAAAATATCACTTGGTTAACTAATTGTTAATTCACTTATCAGATTATTTCTTACTTATTACTGCGCTTCTTTCTTTTCTTTCTTTCTTGTAGCTATAACGAATGCTATATGCGATATAGCCACGCATCTTGCTTTCTTATTATTCCACATATTGCATCGTGTGGTTTGGCCAAGTAATACTATTGTACAAAATATTGTGCAATATATTGACGTAAATATTGATTGTGTAGGGGCCGCTTTAATCGCCGTATGTATATAAAAGAAATAATTGTTCAATTGATCTCGGTGTATGCATGCGGGGTTTGGGCGGATGTCGTCAGCTGCTCCGAATGTAAACAAATATTAAGGTTACGATTAACTTTACTTAACCCTATGTAATTCAGTGTAGTGTTGTGCCAATAACTTTTATCATTAAAAAATTGGTTAATTATTAGTTTTTAATGTCTCTAAAATACCCGTTACAATAGCTTCAAAATAAATACAAAATCTTTGCATAAGCATATTATTACATCGTATAGAGAGTAGGGCAATGAAAATATTGTCAGAACATGGTTTTACTATCTATGATGTAGAAAGTATATACACAGCACGAATTCTTATATCCATCCCCCATCCCCCATCCACTTCTTCCTACATCTTTCCTCTGTTTGCGCCTCACCTTTGCCAAGGTAGTCCTCTCTTTTATTTCCAAACGGTTCTTCTCCATGTACTTTAGCCTTCTCTACCACTTCCCATAGCCTTTTTCTACTCAGCTTAGTTTCTCCATCTTCTCATGTACCTGTACCGCTGCATTCACCCCTTGCTCCCTCTCTTTTACAATCCCTACTAGCAACCCTCTCTCATACATTTTTCTATCCGCTCTCAATTTACTCTCTCCTAATACATTCATTCTGAATCGCTACTATCATAGCTTGTAATATCATAGTCATTGCAAATTATTACCGGTTGACCTTCTTGAAGAAATATTTACCTGTCTTGCCATTCTTTGATTATATTGTCCGTATATCTAATACAATTATCCCAAATCTGAGGGTGCTTCTTGTCATATACTTACAATTTTATTATCACAAATGTATTTATTATAATAATTTTTTGCTCTTGCCCACACAAGTTCATTAGCATAAAATTCACAATGAAAGGGAGGCAATCTTAAAACGTCATGGCCATTTTGGCGTAGTAACTCATCAATTACTTCTGGTTTATGCAGCTTTGTTAAATATAATATCTCATTCTTCAACATACATGGCTCAAAATTGATATTCTTCTAAATGCTGTGATATAGTGAATTATCCATTATAATTAGAGATGGTTCTTATAAATTTTGAATTAATTTCTCCGTAGTCTATTTTGTAAATACTTCACTTATCATTTCTTCATGATAATTGATCGGTTTTGATTTTGGTGCAAATAATAAATTTGCATGTTGCACAAAGCCACTTTTACTTCCTGCGTGTAAAATTATGAATCGTTTACCATTGTAGCCTTCTGTTTTTTGGACACTTTTAAGAGAACTATCTTGCCATGATTGTTGAGTACAGCCCTTGGAGAAAATTTAAGTTTCATCAAAATAAATTACATCTCTTCGAGTGTTAGTGGAAATGCTTTCTTGATATTTTTGAAGAAAAGAGGCTCTCAATGATGCAATGCCATTCTTTTACATAAGTGTTCTACGACTAATGTCCTTTTTAAATTTAAATTCTAAATTAAACAGTAAACTATTCAACTGTAGGGCCTATGTGTAAAATTTCACTTTGTTGGAATTTATAGACATAATTTTTAGTGTTATCAAATAACATATTTGAGAAATTTATATTAAGTTCTGCTAAAATTTTGATTATTACTTTCTTTCTTTATACATATTGTATTCGTATTACGATCTGTCATTTTTAGGTATTCATCAAAATCTTTGATTTTTGGGCTTTTTTTCTGGCGGTAAAAGAATGGGGTTTTTATTACTGCGCATTTTGATGCTCTTTACTGTAGTTACGTTATTTTTTAATGCGCTGGCTACTCTCTAGAAAACATAAATTGGTTGGTTAATACATAAATATAATCACTCGCACTGCTGTAATATGTAATAGTGGAACTCAATTAACTTCTTCAGCTTCATAATTTAACAGGTTAAACATCATAATTTTCCCAGCATTTTACAATAGATTATTGAACCTTTATTCTAGGTTTATTTCACATGAATAATACTTTAACTATTATTTTTGTTATAAAATGAAAGAAAAAGAAAATGCGCCGCGCTAACCGCGCGATTGAAGTTAGCATTTTTGCCTGAATAGAAGGCGCACACCACTTTAACGCTCCATCTTTGTAACACTATTATCACTTTCACTTCGTCAGATTGTGAGTATGTCTGTCCTTAGACGACATACGTTTTAGAGTGCGCTCTTTTTCTAATCCATTTGGTTTATTTTATCAGAGTTAATACCTTTGCCCCTTCTCGAAGCGATAGGTTATGAGGTACGATCAAAGATTCCACCGTTATACCATAGGTAAATTTCTAATAATAAACTAATAAACTACAAGTAATCTTTATATATTCAGACATGCCTGGCAATACTAATTAAGTGTGAATATTTCAATTTCTATAAAATATTATTAAATATAATATTTTTAGTTGAATGTAAAAAGCTAATCCATTTTTTATTATTAAAATAGTAAAATCATAATTGGTTTATATGTTAGGACTAAACTTAGAGCTACTCTAGGTGAACTAAGGGTAGATATTAAAGAATTCAAGACTGGGATTGAGCTAAAAATTAAATTAACGTAGTACTGAGAAACAGATTAGATTCATCGGTCTAATTTGAACCAGTAAAGTATTTTAAAATAGCCAAGTAGTAACTAATTTAGACCAATTAAATAAAAAATTTAAGATACAAATCTGTGGTGGATCTGCTTCGTGTTCAAAAGCAATGGGTACTGATAACGTCAGATTTAAGAGTGACATGGTAACTGGTCAAATGTAATATCTTAAATAATTTGATTTGCAATTAATCAATTGCAAGTACACCATGAGCGGCACCATCTCGACTCTGCGGTTTAACTAAAGAATTAATGGGATAAAAGCAAATGGCTTACCTTGTCTTCTTCAGGATCTGGCCAGGGCACACAGCTTTGTATATATTTCCTTTTCCGTTATTTGATAATAACACAGGCCAACAAATTTTGACTTTTTGAAAGTTATTTCGATCTCACATCTGATTTTGTATAATTTTGATCTGCTGAATTCAAATCCGATTGCTATTTTGTCCTCTCACGTAAGGATCTTTTATCAATTTTGAAATAAAATTAATTTAAAAAAATGGTCAAAATAAACCCTACTTTTATTGATACAGAGACAAAAATAAATTACAAATAGTAAAATAAATTGAAAAAAGTCTTAAACAATCTTTAATTTCTTTTCTTTCCAGAAGATTTTTTCCTCTAGATGAAAAAATTCATTTAGTGGATTTTCTTCTATATTTCAGGGCCGGATTGTCCCTTTTTATTGACCAGCTGTAATCAGCCATCATTGAAACATTCCACCGACTTTGATATCTGCATTCCATTTCTTTCATGGCCTGGTGGAACCTCTCAAATTGCTCCTCACTCACAACACCAAGATTTTCGGGGAAGTAATCAAGATGCGAGTGTAAATAGTGAACATTTATGCTCATATTACATCCCAATTCCATAAATTTCTGTAGCATGTTTTTCACAATTTCCTTGTAGTTAGGATCCTTGTTGTTTACCAAAAAATCTTCAATAACATTAACCAATGAAATGCATGCATCTTTTTCAGTTTCGGTCATGTTATTAACAAATTCTTGATCTTTCGTTAATCTCCTCCTTTGAGGACCGACAAAAATTATTATTTAAAGCTTTAACGTATTGTTTCATTAATCCTAGTTTAATGTGCAGTGGATATAACAATATTTTTTGTGGATCAACAAGACTTTCTTGAAGAACATTTTTCGATCCGGGAGTTAAATTATCTTTTCTTATCCAGTACTTTTTCTTCCAATGTTGATATCTACTTCCACTGTCCCGCTCACACAAAAACGTGGGTATTTTGTATACCCTCACTGCTGTCCTAGTAGAAGTCCCGCAATTTTTAAATCTTCATAAGTATTCCAACTATAATCATTGTATTTCATTTTTTAAGCAGTTCTTTAAGATTTTCGTATCTTTCCGATGAAAAAATATTCTCATTGTGCAAGAGAACAGCTTAAAGTCCTCAATCATCGGGATTATATGTGCCTCCAAGTTTGTTTATCAGACTGGAAATATCGGTGCTATAAATGAGACAACCACTTTCATTAAAATAGCCTGAATACTCAGACTCGCGTTTTCTAAAATAGGAGATTTTAACGTCTTCTGACAGTAAATTTTTGCATTAAGGCGGTAAGTGCCGCTCGAAAAATATGCACATTTAGCATGTCCGGCCATAGAAAATTGTGAAGTAATGGATAACAATTAAGAAAACATATTTTGCATGCCGAAAGACAAAGGTTAAAACTAGGTTTATACCAAGTTATATTTGTTTAAATATTGCAAAAAGAAGAAATAATTAAGGGTATAAAATAGGGACTTTTTCCAAGCAATTTACTGCAATATTAAATGAATGAATGGGGTTTATAAGAAGGTATAAACCCCACTTAATACTTTATTAATGATTTGCAGCAAACAAAATTCAAATTAATAGCCAGATAAATGCATAATCATCTACGAGCTGGACCCCTAATTTCGCTATTTTCAGTGCCGTCAAGATACGCCACCTGCATAAAATAAATGGTACTGTGCGATGGGCGTGCACAAATATATTTTTGTATTCAGGTATATTTTAGGGCCCCGAATGAGCATCTTATTTTAAATAAGTTACTCGATTCTTGTGTGTTCGCCGTATAAATTGTCGATAAATTAAAATATTTAGAGTGAGGCAAATAACTGAACCATAGATTTCCTGGATTAAAATATATATTAATTTAACACAACTTATCTATATATAAAAATTTACAATAAAATATATGTCCTTTACGTTGGTGAAAATTAACTAATAATTAGAAAAAACACGAAAATATTTCGTAAAATCTACTTTGTAGGTTGTTTTCTAATTAAAAATATACAGTTAAGACTGAATTAGTCTTTAGAGTTAAAAAAAAATAATTGTATCTATAACAATTAAACGCTTTATTCGATCTAGCTGAAATTCATTATTGCTGATTATTATAATGTAACCCATAATTACAGTTATTTTGGGCATTATTGATCGATAAAAAGAATAAAAAAGTAGTACCACAAGATAAAATCTAAAAAATAATTTATAAAATTTAAAAAATATTACTTAAAAAGTCAGTTTAATTATAAGGTGTTTTGCCCTTTAACAATATTTAATATATTGTACAGTTTTCATATAAAAATGAAATGTGAAAGAACTTTGAAATGATATAAGATTCCTAGGAGTATTTTTATATGCGTTAATAAAATAATATTGTCAATCCATAATGATAATTAACAATAATAAATTTCAGCCAGATCGAATGACGTGATCAATTTTTTAGATTTTTTAAATAAATTAATATTTTTTACAGCTATGAAAACTAAATTCGGCTTATCCATAAATTTTTGAATATAGATAAGTTGTGTTAGTCATCATATTTTGATTCCAGCTTTTTATGGGTCAACCTTTTCCCACACCCCTTATAAACATCTGGTTCCTAGAACCACTTATTAGTAATTAATTAAGATACGCAAAGGCACGTATGCTCACAACAAACATAACAGCCTCTTGAGTAATTTAAAGTGGACACCATATCAGCCATATTTTATGGTATTTCCCCTCCTACAACAGTTCAACACACATTTTCCCTATATATTTCCGTACTGCGCAAAATCAAAAGGTGTACACTACTACTAACTTGTGTCTTGTTTACATATCGATATTTTTGTGATTTATAAAAATATTGTGCTGATTGTTTTGTGTTGTACTTATTGACATGAGTGAAATAAACGATTATCGAAGAGGCAACAAGCGTCGCCTAAGATTGTCTGCTACTAGAAAAAAAAACAGGATTTACTCGAAATAGTAAAAAGGTAAGTCTACTTAATGTAAACGACAGAGTCTGACATTTGCTTATCAGCCGTAGTTCGTTATATAATTTTATTTTATTCATAAGTAATTAAACACAGAATTATTTTTTACTTCATTATTTTATTTAATTACTAATTGTTTATTCCGAAATCTACGTGTTAATTATTAATAGTGAACTGATCAGTTAACTAGTAATAATTATAATTAATTATATAGTAAACTTCACATAACTCACAAATACATATTATTTTATTCATATTTTTAGCAGAAGGTAGATCCCATTGTATCTATGGCTACTCCTGATATTAATAATACAGATTGCATTTTTGCTAAAAAAGTACAACTTGATGCAAAGGTATAGTTAATAATAATGAAAAAAATATTATTTTATCTAATATGTGTCCGATTTTGCAGAAAATATGTGTGGCGGAAGAGCCTAGACTCAATTCAATTGTAGTCGAAGGGCGCAGAATTGTGAATTTGAATTTCTTTATTAACTCATTGATGGAATTGAATAATCATTCAAATAAATTTCAATGCTCTTTACGAAATATGGTAATTTTTAAAGAAGAGCAGAAAGGTTTTATTACTATACTGCACTTTAAATGCAATATGTGTAAGATGGTTTCTAAAATAAGTACTTCAAATGACAATGATCGGGATAATATAAATTCAAACGCTGTATTAGGTATTATGAGCATCGGCTGTGGACTTGCCAATTTAGAACAATTTACCTCCTCTCTGGAAATCTCGTGTATGTCTAATAAATTATATAGAAAATGTCATGACGAAATTTGCGATTCATGGGAACAAATTTCTGAAACCATGATGAAAGAGGCTGCTGAAAAGGAGAAAGAATTGGCTATTGCAAATGGTGATGTGGACGAAATGGGAATTCCATTGATTACAGTAGTGTGTGATGGAAGTTGGGCGAAAAGGTCGCACGGAACTAACTATAATTCTCTATCCGGTGCTGCTGCAATAATAGGCTATAGAACCAAAAAAGTGTTATTTCTGGGCGTGAGAAACAAATATTGTAGTATTTGTCAAATAGAAAAATCAAAAGGCATCTCGAAAACCCATATTTGTTATAAAAATTAGACAGGGGCGTCTACTACAATGGAAGCCGATATTATTGCAGAAGGATTCTGCAAAAGCATTGAAATGTACGGATGTATATATAACAAAATAATTACTGACGGCGATAGCAGTTGTTATAAGAAAATTTGAGATTGCCATCCTTACAAAAATGTTATTGTAAAGAAAATTGAATGCCGCAACCATTTGTTACGAAATTACTCAAAAAAAATTCGCGAACTCGTAAAAAACAAAAATGCTGGACCTCTTATCCTACGGCAAGAAATACAGGTAAATTCATATTTAGATTGATTTTTTTGCACAACTCACTATTGGAATATTGTAAACTTCAAGAGATGTAGTAATTAAAGAAAAGTTCGTTTTTATTAACTACAATAATCAGATCAGACTTTATAAACGATTTTTATATTTTAATTGCGTTCGATTTGTTATTTACCTTACTTATTCTATTATTATTTTTTGCCATGTTTTTAGATGTTGCTGTATAAAAATAAGCGTTGTCCGATTGAGTTTGTAATAAATACGAACTTTAAAACATTTTTTGAGGGATGTAGATTTTCCATTGTTGAATTATTATATAAGTTATTTAATTAGTCTCCATAAAAGGGCGTATGTAGCTAGGATAGTTTTTGAGTTTTTTCCAATAATTACAATAATATTGAAACATTGCTTTAAACGATGTAAAACTTTTTTTTCTTTTAATTAATAATGGTAGAAACGCTATATATTGTTTTCCTAAGGAACTATAATAAGAAAAAAATGTGTTTTAGAAAAATCAACTTAGATTGAGATGGGCAGTAACAAAGGCAATAACATATAGAAAAAAACTAAACATACCAGTCCAAGAAAAAGTTGAACTTTTAAAAAGGGACATAGAAAATTCAATAAGCCATGTTTTTGGGGAACATAAATACTGCAAAAATATTGGATATTTTTGTAACAAAGAGTTTTCAGCAAATAGCATAATGAAAGATTTAAGAATGACAGGTACTTTTATTGCATACTTTATGATGTATATGATGTAATCTTTATTTATATGTTTTTAGATCTACATGACAAATTGGCCAGTTTTAACACCCTCTTAAAAAAACATTCGTCGAGCTTATTGTATGATGTGGACAATAATAGTGTTGAACAATTTAATTCACTCATTTATAGGAGGGAAGAGGATAAATTTTTGCAAGAGACGTTCATATCAGGCATGGTGCGGAGCAGCTGTAATTTGCCATAATTCTGGGCGGCCAGTGTATTTAGCCAGGAAACATTTGGCAGGTGGAAGAAGTCCTGGAAAATATGGCAAAGTAATAGAGTTAAGAAATTTAAAATTACGTAGCACGAGACTGAGACTGAGGCCGAAAAACCTTTTTTCGGGACCTAAAACCACTACAGAAGAAGGAGAGCAAGGCATAATAGAAATAAAATGCCCTTGGGCTGCAAGAGATGTAACACCAGAGGAAGGTATCTTGTTAAAAAAAATACCATTTTGGGTGGACAATGAAATAAACACAAAACATAATTGGTTTTATCAAATTCAAGGCCAATTACACATCACCGGTAGGCAGAATTGTATTTTGGGTGTATGGACTCAATATGGATTGAAAATTGAGACAATTTTTAAAGACGATAATTTTTGGGCGTCTGAAATGGAAAATAAATTGAATTTGTTTTTCATGGATTGTCTGTTACCAGAAATAATTGACTCTAGGAAAAACAGAAGCATGCCAATAAAGGATCCACATTATATAGAAGAAGCAATTGCTAAGAGAAAATGAACAATTATTGGGATATGAATAATTTTCTGTTACTTTTCCATATGTATTATTTGTGAAAAGTTGTATCTATGCATTACAAAATTCTGAGAAAAACACATTTTGAGCCATTATTGCCTATTACAGTAGCGAACGAGGTGAATTTCTAATTTAAATATGATTTTTTTTATTAATTAACTCAAAAACACATAACACTTATAACTTTCAATAAAAAATTAAAACAAAAAGAACATATACACATTGCCACTACAGCATTGAGTAGTTTACTGTTGAATTTGGGACAGTAATCGTAGAACACTTATGAGAACACGGCACTACATAATTAAGACCTCATTTTCTTCGTAAATATCAAGAAAATATTTCACCTGATATGAAGATGAAGTGCAGATGCAGATGGCTTTGTGTAACATGCAAATTTATTATTTGCATCTAAAACTAAACTGCTCGTTTACAATGAAGAAATGAACACTAATGTATTTAGGAAATGGACGACTGAAAAATTAATTCCAAATTGACAAAAATCATCTATAATTATAATAGATAATACACCATATCAAGGCGTTCAATTGAAGAAACCACCGACAACAACATGAATGAACGTGGATATTTATAATTGGTTAGAATAATATCAATTTTAATGCATCTATGTCGAAAAAAGAGTTATTACATTTAACAAAGCTGCATAAGCTACCAAAGAAATATATTTAATATAGCTTTAACTATTTCTTTTTTCTCTAAAAACAAGAACTTTATGAAAAATATGTATTAATAAAATTTCTTTAGTTTCTTGGTCCCCTTTATCTTTTGTTTTAAAAGTTTTTTTATTATTTTTCATACTGAAAAAAATGCCCCGAGTAAGCATCCACTTCCAGTGTATAAATCTTTACCATAAGCTTTTCAGTTTCTGTTTTTACGGATACAACCTTAAGTTTACAGTTTCATTTTTAAGGATTAATTGCTTCTAGATACAGCGCCACTGACAGACACACACACAGACACATATTTTGTTTTTTTCCAGAAATTAGTGGATTCGTCTCAGATGACCTCAAAATAGATATTACCACTAGAAAAGTTCAAAATAATTTCCTTAAAACAATACTTTCCCTATATAGAGAAAGCAAAAATGGTACGATAGAGAAATCTTTTTTGTAGTTCAACCATTAATAATGTGTAATGTCGATAATAATTGAAGCTATAATTGAAGTGATTTAAAATAAATATTTTAAATACTATGTTACTTTTGTTATAAATAAATATAAATTTTTGTTTTTATTTAATCTCTGGCAGGTTGTTGTTAAATTTTGTAGTTACTGCATTACACATCCGTTAATTAAGTAATTAATAATTAAACAGTAAGATGAATTAATTACTATTATTTCATATTTAAAACTCATAGAATTATCTCTTTAGTTAAATTAATATAATTAATTAATATAAATATAACTTAATTTCAATAAAGGGTCTTGATTTATATAATAATAAATAATAATGACGCCAGCCCAAAGATACAACAGTCAGAGCATATATACGCTTAGCCCTGCCGATTGTATGAAATATATTTACGTTTCGCGAGAGCGTAAGAGGGTAAGAGGGGGGCGCTGAATACGGTCCTGATATCGCATTAAAAGTAGACAGCGAAACAAAATAGATAAAGAAAGAAGATCGTACGAGCCGTCCTACTACGGTCGCCCCCCTTACCGTTGCCCCGCAGGTCTAACTCTGGCGCGAGGCACTTACCGCCTTAAGGTCTGGATGCCAAAATTTCGGAAAGATCCTTTGGAAGAGCTAAATCGTTAAGTTCGATCTTGGAAAATAACGGCGCGGCGGTTGCTTAGAAACGCTCGATATTTCATTGGCATCGCTAAAGTTGTTTTCATCAATTTCAGGTACAGAACTGCTTGTAACATCTAAATTTGTTGGTTTCTTAGTTATTGGCTTAACTGGACCATATGGAATTGGCCTAATTGCAGACTTGAGGTTTGAATAAATGATGTTTTCCCTTATATCCAGGTAATAGAAATAACAGTCAATGTGGTGATTTGTTGGCTCTCGCCAAGTGAATTCCATTACTGCAATGACTTAAACCTTCTTCACATATCTAACATACAACATGTGATGCCCAATATTTGTCTTAATCACCGATCTTTACTTTAAGTTACGCGTAGTATTGATGTTTCAACAGTGATATAATTTTACGTCAAAATTTCTTGGCAACAAGTATGTCGCTTATTTTGATAAAGTTTTGGCATTTTAATCACGTATTTAACTGCAAAAAGCTCACAAAACTCAACTACAATAAGGCAACTAGTAAATTTATTAAAATATTGTGTGTTATGGAAACAAAGAAATGTTGATTCTCTATTAGTTTAGCCACAAAAACTTAACAAATCCAAATCACAAATTTATTGTTGGTCTGTGTAATGTAAATAATGAAATGAGAAGTCAGTATTCAAGACGTTATTGACATTAGTAATTTTAGTGACAAGTATGAAAAATGAAATAAACATACTAAAAAATGACATTTATAATATATGTAATTAATTTAGTGATAAGTTAATTAATAAAAGAAAACTTATTTCGTAGAGACAATTCTTCAGAGCAGCACATCAAACAAATATACAACATAAATACATATAAAGAAATGTTTATATTTAATTACGCGCAAGAATATCTTTAATCACAATGTTCTGTTATTTTGGGTAAACCACCGATAACAAGCAGTATCCTAATTAGAATAAGAAATGACATTAACAAACAATACCTCAACTAAAATCGTAGCTGTTCGAACCACCTTAAATAAAAACAATTATATATTTTGTTGCTTCTATGTTCCTATTAACTCTAATATTGAAATCTATAATTTACATGTGAGTGCCATGTATCTAGTCATCCATTGCATGACATTATCTTAGTTGGACTTCAACTAACCCCATATCAAATGGATGCCTGATGAAGAATGAATTCGTCTTCCAATCTTAAACTGCTCTAAAAATTCGATTTTTGGGACGGTAATCTAGGGTTTATTCAGTTTAATATAATTTGCGACATATCTGCTGCAAAGTTATATCAGTATTTTTCTGGTTTAGATAATACCTATTGTGTGTGAAAAGTATGCGATAGTTACAGCTTGGCACATTTATTATCCCTAGAAATATACATGAGCCTGTATCTGATTTTAACGCCACTAATGATAACTATAATGTAAAATATAATTTTAAATATGGGAATTATACAAAAATGAATAATATTCTGAGTAGTGCAGATTGTAGATGTAAACACCATCTTTTCTATATTCTATGATGCTATTTATAGACATGTGTTTACCAAAAAATTCACCAAAGATTCTGTTTTATTCTGAGTTGAGCAGAAAGAAGGAAGCTCTTAGTAAATAGAAATTAACTGATTATCTTAGTTTTGCTAAGTTAAGAATTTAAATTAAATTAATTAAAATCAGAGTCGTGTTTACCACGGATAAATATAGACGACTATGGGCGAGAGGTAAACTCAGTACATTTCGTAATCAGTTAAAATTTATTTGAATTTATGTATGTATATAAATATTTTAACAATTTTCATCAGCACACTAAATAAAGCTAATAAACATTAATGTTAATACTTGTCTATTTGTTAGAAATTATCCTAACCATATGAAGAACGTAAAAATTTATTAAAGATTAAAACAACAATCAAGAGGAAGAGGATTCTTCATTGATTACAAAAAGCAACAACTTGTAAACAATTTAAGCAATAACCGAAGTCTATAGCTACATAAAAATTTAAAAAAAAATAGTTCCAATATTATATGTAAATTTTAATGTTTGTTCCTGTCCTGTGATATGTCTTACAGATGAATAGAATATATTTTAGGAAACCCATTTCTTGATGATATTCGTTTTTTTTTGCAATAAAAAAAGTCAAACTAAGGAACTTGCATAAATCAACATGAAATTTATAGTATTTATATTGGATTGGATAGAATGTTGTATCCAACAAAAGACAGTAAAAGGTTAATAACATCATTTTTTATAAACATGTAACCCAATTATATTGTTTAATTAAAGTTAATTAATGTGCAAAGTTTATTAAATAATTAATTTAATTTAAAAAATTACCTGTAGTTATATGTGTAACATATATCATTTCAAATAATCATCAGATCAGCTTTACTCTGCAGTTCTAAAGTAAAAAAAAACATAATTAATTGTTAATGTCTCAAATATTAATACGTTGATTTAAATTAAAATATTATTTAAGATTCATTTTCAAATTTCGAGTTTTTATAAGACGCCTTATAGAGATATAATTATACTTTCCTGGCATTCATCCGCAATAAAGCTATAATTTATTTCCATTTAAGTAAGTAATAAAATGGCCATGTTTCCTCTCTAGTTCATTAGTGATTTTAAATTGATCGTGTTATAATTAAAATGACAATAATTACGACCGCAGTGAAATGGTAATTACTAGTAAGTTTCTCCATTTCGGCATGTGTTCATATAGCAGACGGTAATAAAGCTATTTGCTTCGCAAATGGATCGATTAACTGGAGAGTGAGCGACAGCACGGAAAAATTCGCAACTTTATAATTAAATGTTTTAATTAATCAAACCAGATAATATCGCTCAACATTTTACAATTTAATTGCGACGGAATAATAAAAACGCGGGAATGTGATCTCCTAACCTAAATTCGCCTCGTATATTGATGTTCGTAATAATGATGTAAACAGGTTCTACTGTAGAAATACATTAGTAGGGATCACTTTACTTTTCTCAGTGGGTCACCTATGTTTTCTTAAAACATGTAAATATATACATTTTTGTATATTGTATTTATAAGATTTACATAAATTATTATGTTCTATTTATACCGAATACATTCATTAATGCTAAAATTATATATAGACATGTTGTTTATCTTACCAGTAAACATATTTTACAAAGGGTTTTGTACAAATATATATATATATATATATATATATATATATATATATATATATATATATATATATATATATATATATATATATATATCCTTTCAATTAAAGTGATAATTTAATATTTAATAATCCCTTGCGCTTTCGCTGGTGCAGGAAGATGCTTTAGTTTTTCAAATTTTTCGGCGATCTTTGGGGTTCCTTTATTTGCAAATACAAATATATACATGAATATAAAGACATGTTTTATTTTTTTACTTAGTTATAAGTAGAGTAATAGTTTTAACTATTAGCTGTTAG
>CAXAKX010000523.1:0-181628 GCA_963969525.1 Ontholestes murinus | reverse complement strand
CGGTCATTGGCATATTTATGGTCCAAAACAGGCACATCAAAAACTCTTCTCAGGTGTCGTAACATCGGTGCCGTTGTATGCACACACAGCAGACCTATATTAACAACAACATGAGATCTCGGTCTACCATAGCCGTGCCCTATGGGTCGGTTCAGCTATTCCACACGACCACCTACCTTTTCCTACCTGCTAGCGAATCGAGGAGTACGCGAAGAACGTGATTTTTTCACAGCACGCACTTAGTCGAGGACCGAGAAATCCTGCAGAGGTAAGTAACACCTAATCCCTGCGGAATACTCCAATACCTTTTCCTCCCCTACCTTTTCCTACCTACTAACATATAGAGGAGTACGCGAAGAACATATTTTTTCGCAGTACGCACTTAGAAGAGGACCGAGAAATCCTGCAGAGGTAAGTAATACGTAATCCCTGCGGAATGCTCCAATGTTCAGGAGGTCAGGGTGTGTGGGTTAGAAAGCACGGGCTTTATGGAGACTCTTGAAGATTTACATTTTCCCTGAAAAATAACTGACATATCAGATCTAAAATCAAAAAAATTGATTCATTTTTAAAAGAAGGATCTATTTTGATGCTCTATCACCTTTTGACATTTAATGCACAACATTTTTTTAATTAATTAAATAGGGCCTTTCGTGAACTGCCACCTAACAGATCTATTGTTTTACCTTGAGTCCTCTAATATCAGCTAATTCCTTGTGAGTTCAAGCACCTTGTGGCTGTGATCGAGTTTGATGACCACCCTTCTTTTGTGCACCATGGGGAGTCCGCATAATAACTCTGGTCTTATAGGAATGGCATTTGCATCTCTTTTTGCGAGTTCATCCGCCACTTTAATTTTTCCGTGCCCTGGGATCTACATTAAGGTCAAAGAGTTGTTATTCGCCAGTTGCCAGAGGGATCTTCGACATTCCCAGACAGTCCGTGAGAGGTCATGTAGTGAAATACTTTGACTAAAGTGTTAAAAACAATAATGCATTAAAATGTTCTTAATAGTAATTAAAAAGAAATACTCGAGCAATTTAATTTCTTGTGAATAAAATGTAAACTTATAAGAACAATTTAATAAAAACTTTATGCAATAAGAAAATTAATAAGAATATACAAAGGAGAAATGGCTACATCATAATTTCCTGGCATCAAAATAGAATAGTACTCGTGGGATAGGCATTATAGGACAGTCATGATGCGGATTGAAAGCCCTGCGACGGCACCACCATTAGGCCTAGTATTCTTGGAAATGGTCGTCATGATCCTGTTTGTAGACCAGCAAAAATATTTCTAAAACTAAAACGATTTACCTCGCTTAAGGAATCATGCCTAGCTGGTGGAAAAAGTAGAAAATTATCCTCTTCCCGAAAGGGGCTAAGCCATCGAGCTATCTAACATCTTTCCAGAAAGTTTGCCTGCTGGACAGGACGGACAAAGTGCTGGAAAGATTATCTGTAATCGGATTCGGAACCCTGAAGGAACACAAAAATCAATCCACTATGACCTCGGTTAGAGGGAGTGGATAGTCTTTTGCTAAGCGATTCTGGGGCTCATCACAACCTTACAGTGGGAGCTCCCCTTCACTAGAGTTACTTTAGTCAACGCTATGAACTATCTTCCTCTCTTGGACAAAGTATTCGGCCTCTCTCAGTCTTTTTTCTGGTACATACTTTGGCATAATCGCCCGAGTCAAGGTGGAAAGGAAACCACTGGTAAAAAATACAGCATATGGCCGAAGGATGCGTGGCTAAGAAGCTTAGTCTCTACTTTGCGGACTCAGGGGCACCTGGTGCACCCCGTTTCAAGAACCTTTGCCACGGTATGTCGGCTCTGGAGTGCCTCGACAATCATCAAGAGCAAGGCCCGCAGGGGAGAGAAACATCGACGGAGCTGCAAGGCACGAGGAGTGGAGCAGGAAAGCTGGCCGCCTAAAAGGGCTAAAGCTCATAAAGATGCTGATCGATACTGAGGGCACCTCCTACAGCGAGGTTTTCAGGACCCTAAAGCAAGGGCTGGGGAAGAAAACTGAGTATTGTGGGCCTCATAGGCGAAGGTAAAGTGAAGCTAATGGAGGGGAGCAAAGAACTGGTTCCACCTTCAAGGTGGAATGAATTCGCAATTACGTCCCGGACCTGATGATCGCCTTGGTGGAATCGATCAGGGAGCTGCTCCAGAGGCTTCTATATATGCGGTATATTAGGATCGGCCTATCCAGGTGTAGAGTCCAGGATAAACTTTCAGCTGAATAACTCCGGCTTGAGCAGAGTTATTCAGCTAAATAATAATAATATTAATAATAATAGATTCCACGAGGCCCACATCATCATCGAGGTCCTAGAATGAGCGAGCCGAAGGATTCGATAATGGGACCGAGGTGGTACAGGAAATGCCCGGAGGGCAAAGTGAGGATCCTGTTGAGTGGGAACGCGGAGTTCCAGGTGAAGGCAACAAGCAACTCCTGCAAGGGTATAGTGTGGCTGTCTCTGGATGACATTAGTGTGGCGTCCTGCTACATATCACCCAACAAAACTCACGAAGAATTCAAGAACTGGCTAGCGGCGCTAGTAAGAGGGAGGATCCTCATAGGAGGGACTTCAATGCTGAAGCCCACCTCTGGGGGGAGAGTAGTTGAAGGAGAAGCCGTAATGGAGAGCCTAGCTTGCCTTGAGCTGGAGGTAGCCAACGATGGCAATGAAGCCACATTTGTTAGGGAGCAGACGTCTTCCATTATCGATTTGACTCTGGCAAACGCGAGGATGATGGCTGGAATAGTCCACTAGAGGGTCGAGACTGGCACCGAGAGGCACAGTGACCACAGACTCATCATATACGAGGTGGGCACCCAGACGGCTAGCAAAAGGGCTGGGCAGGGCCAAGCAGACAGGTGGGCCACCGAGAGCTACCCACACTAGTCCGGTCGGATCTTGCGCGCCTTCTCCAGGAACCTCCTAGAGGCATGTAAATGGGCCATCCCGAAGAAGAGGATTGTTGGAAGAGGCTCTGTAATGAAGTGGAGGCTGATATGTACAGGGTGGTGGTTAAGCGGCTAGGGGTAGTCCAGCCTAAGGCTTGAACATACTCGTTCGATGGAGCCCGGGGAAGTGGCTCTATTCACCATAGAGGAAGCTCAATGAGGCAACGAAGTTAGCGGTGGGAGAGGACCCGGAGGTAATAACCTAATGTCTCAATAACTGCCTGAAGAAGAGAATCTTGCCGACGAACTACAAGAAAGCCAGAGTGGTTCAATTACCGAAAACCGGGAAGCCGGCCGAAAATCGAGGGTCGATTCGGCCAATCTGGGGAGGCGAAGCTGTTGAAGGCCACCGGGGGGCTGTCCGATCGCCAATACTGCTTCCGCAAGAAAGGGTCCACAGTTAACGCCCTCAAGAGGGTGAAGATGCTGGCGGAAGAAGTAAATAGCATCCCATGGCCGAAAATCGTGAGTGCGCTGGCCAACTACCTAATGAGGATAACTTCCTACTCGACTGGATTGCCGAAGCGGGGCTACAGATTGCGACAGGCAGCTAGGCTGGATACCAAAAGGGCTGGTAGAAGAAAGGACGAGACAATTGGGGTTCTGGGACAAGAGACCTATAGAGCCCAATATGACGTACCTCGGGGTTATTATAGAGATAAACCCTAATCACAGCGGCCAGATGCTCGAGGCAGCGGCTAGAGCAACTCGGGTGGTGAGGGCGGCCTATAAGTTGATCCTTAACAGCGGGGGTGCAGGAGAAGACAGCAGACGTCTCTTGCTGGGCGTGGCTAGGGCCAGAATGCTGTATGCGTCACCTGCGTGGGGGATAGGATAAAGAAGGCCCTTAGACTGGGAATGCTGCGGGTGTTCCAGGGGTACAAAACGGTATCAACGGAGGCGGAGTAGGTGTTGTCTTCCACTGTCCCCCCGGACATCACGATGAGGGCCAGGGAATTAGTATGGAGCAATATAGGGGGCGGGGCTGACAAAAAGGCGTTCAAGGAATGGGCTTGCCAGCTGGATGAGTGGCAGCGTCGTTGGAAGAAGGGTACTAAGGTTGAAGTGAATATAAACCACGGTCTGGTGCAGATACCTCGTAAGGATTGAAAAAGCGGTGTCGAACCAATACCTGCAATGCCATGCAACGATGGATGATATTATCCATACCCTAGAGCAGATGTTCCCAACCTTTTGAATATGTTGTACCGGTATGTAATAGAAAATATGGTCGCGTACCAGTGTAAATATTTCGCAAATTCAAGTAATGGCCTTATTTTTTTCTCAAAAACTTTCTTAAAAACTTTGTCGAACAAAAAATTATCCCTAACGCTTAATTTATTGAAGATCCATTTTTGGCAAAAACTTTGATTTCAACGAAATAAATAACAAAATTAAATGTATTTTTTTGTATTTATCTTTAGTTCACACTTTGTCAATTGAAAATTAAACGATAACATTTACTTTTCTTTCCTTTGAAAAATTAACTTTAGTTAAAATCTGTTTTGCACAGAAAAACGACATTACATTAGCATGGTGGTATCCAATTGCAATAAAACCAAATAAATTCGTAAATACTTTTATTATACTAAATATAAATGTATGTAATGTGTAAAGATATTATAATAATTATTGCAATTAATGTGAAGGTTGCGTCTGTTTACATTTTACCAGCGTAGAAATATCGTGATCAATTTTTGTCAGATTCAGGCGAAGATCAGGCACAATATTGAGCAATTATCTACATTTGTTTTTCATTGGTGCCATAGTTAAAAACCCGGTTTCGCATTAATATGTTGAATGGCATTAAAAATTTCAGAGCTTGGCCTGAAAAAAAGGATATTCTGCCCGGACAGAAAGCCAAAATGAAAATAAGCTTTTGCTCTCAAACTTTAACTTCCAACCACTGTCACTTATAAGTTCTATGAAGGATTCTTTAGCAATTACGTCATCCGGAACTTCGGCAATGAATATAAAGGGATTATGAATCCAATTTTGGGAAGTAAAATCTTCTGTAAAATATTTTTCAAACCAATCTGACATCGATATTAGATGTTGCTTAATGTCGTTTATCACACAATTTGATACTGATAAATTGTTTTCTTCAGCAAAATAGCAGAGAGAAAAAAACATACTAATATTTCCTTTCTTTGATTGCTGTATCATTAACTGCAGTTTTCTTTTAAATGCTAATATTTTATCGCTGAAATCAAACAAAGAATTATTAGTTTCATATAAACTTAAATTAAAATCATTTAGCCGAGAAAATATATCGGATAGGTACGCTAGTCTGAATAACCATTCCTCATTGGCAAAATTATCTTTTTTGGAATCTCCAGAATCCTTAAGAAAAATAGATACTTCGGAGCGTAACTCAAAAAGTCGACTGAGGAATTAAGCGCTTGAGATTTTATAAAATTAACTGTTTCTATGGCCTCTTTGACAAGGTTTCTTAAATTTACAGGCATATTTTTTGTGGCTAAGGCTTCACGATGAATAATACAATGCGTAGATTTGCATTTCGGTGCTACTTCTTTAATTCTAGTCACTACGCCGGATAAATTTCCAATCATAGCTCGAGCACCATTGGTTATCATTAATTATTTTAAATATTTCATTCGAAGTTGTCCTCGCAGATAACGGTTTGCAGAATAATATTTCTTCTTGTATTTCATTATTGAAATCAAATCGAACATACACAAGTAATTGTGCCAGATTGGAGACGTCAGTACTTTCGTCTAGTTGCAGAGAATAAAATTGACTTTCTTTTATTCTCTTGATTAAAATGCTTTCAATCTGTAATTTCATAACTTCTATTTTATTCGCCGTTTAACAGTATTGTTGGACAGGGAAACTTTGCCAATTTCCTTAGCTGCCTTATTTCCAAGCACAGATTTGACGATATCCTTAGTTGCAGGTAGCAACTATGTTTCTCCAATTGTGTGTGCTTTCCCACACTTAGCTATACGTAAACTTGCTAAATATGATGCCTGAACATAATTAGTGTTTATGTTACTAAAAGAGAACACAGTTTCTTTTTGAGTGGACAATTCTGAATGTTTTCTTTTAAAAAAATCAACTGGTTTATCTTTTAAATTGGGATGTTTCGCTAATAAATGTCTCTTCAAAAGAGAAGACTTCATACACCATAAACATTCATAGCAAATAATACACTGTGGAATAGGTTAAGTTTCTGTGCCAGATTTCATTGAGAATCCATACCTCATATAATCAGAATCGTACTGCCTAATCCAAGTTTCTTTACGTTTTGTTTCCGATGGTTCATCTTTGTTTCCCTCTGAAGAATTATCTGAGTTGGAATAACTACATCCAGCCTGCTCTAAAAAATCTCTTCATTATGTGGCCCTTGTCCCTATTTTGACAATAAATACCGATAGAATAGAGAGATAGATAAAATTAAAAAACTTACGTTAAAATTATTACGCCGCGTCGATTATATTATTTTACACTTCACTTAAATTTCAAATATTTATGTAACCATGTAACACGAGCATCTATATACAGTGTTTTTTTTTACTGTGGCCATGTTAAAAATTATACCTTGTGTTAACTTAAATGTACCTAAATAATTGAGCTAGAAATATCAAGATGCCTAAATGTCACTTTGTTTACTGGCAAATAATTAATGGAAAGTTAATTTTTATTTTTATTTTTTTTCAGATATTTGTAGGTATATTTATAACCAGTTAGCTCTTAGAATATTGTTTAGCAGCCCAAGTAGAATATTTATAAATAATTTTTTAAAGAAATTCTTTAATAAATTATTTTTTTCGATTATTTTCTAAATATGAATTATATAATATTAGTATTGTTAATTTAATTTTATAACTCCTATAAATATTTAAATATGACTTATTAAACATGTTTACAAAGGTTTTCAAAGCTCTGCAGCTATTCTAACCATTGAAAATAAAGTTAACAAGAGGTAATTATTTAAGCATGTAAATCCCTATGACCACACTTAAAATACGCACTGTATAAACCAATAATAATTACAAATAATACCCCAATGTTCTTTACAAATTTATTGTAAACACGTGAGGTGAGTCACGTTGTTATCTATCACCGTAGAAAGAGAATGTATTCGGATTGAAAACAAAACAGACAAAACGCTCGGGCTTAGCGATGTATTGTATAAAAAAAAAAACACATGATTTTACGCAAAATATTGTTCACTTATCGCGTACCGGTAGCTTGACATATGTGTACCGGTACCAGTACGCGTACCACAGGTTGGGAACCCCTGCCCTAGAGGTATGCGAGGATGCTAGAGTGCGCGAGCAAGTGGGCGGCAGCTTCAACTTTCGCCAGGAAGGTGATGATCAATGTTCCTAAGTGCAAAGATCAGCATGTAGCTTTAAGTTAGTGCATATCTGTATATTTGTATATTTGTATTTGTATATTGTATATTGGTAATAAAGATAGTAGCCGAAAGAGCAGAAGGGGCACCAGGCGTGCTTGCCACTGACAAACCACTGGTGTCCTGCTTCATGGGAACGACTTCTGGTGGCTCGCGGCCAGTAAGATTCTAGGGCGCACAACATCACAGAAATTAGTCTTGATCACTAATTCTGTTGTGGAACACAATGTACGACGGGGTACTTCGGTTACCGCTTTCGTCATGGGCTTTGACGGTCGATTTTGCAGTGGTAGTCTTAAATAAGTACCTATTGAAGGTAAGGCAGACAAGCTCCGCTGATCACTCCTAACGAACGGCTAATCATAAGTCAGAGAGAGTTTTTGCGATTAGCAGAAAAGCTAGGGAGATCGTCACCCTTTGAGTGACTCCCTGGGAGGCCTTGTTATGACGAATATCTACAGATAAAGAGCACGAAGTCGGGAGCAGTCTGCAACGCGTTTGTATGGATCATGCCACACATTTGTGGTAAGAGAAATATGCAGCGAATGCTCCTATCTAACGTGACCTACCTGCCAATTCATCAAGGAAGACGTTTATGCACTGTAGCCGAGTTGCTGTAGTGGTAGTTGATATTTGTGGCATGCGGGTATAAAATTTCGATCCGTTGAAGATTTACGTCTACAGTAAATAAAAATGACAGATAACTAATCTCCTAAGAAATTTAATTACTTAAGTATTTTTTTTCAAGAGTATTTTAATGCTCTATCACCGTTAGACTATCGATGTATTATTTTTCTTTAAAATTCAGGTAGCTTGGTGATGTTTACCAGCATTTGTATCGTTTCTACTACTTCTCTACTATCCCTCGTACTATAAAAATCCGAATATGGATTTAGTAAATCGATCGTTCTAATAATAGTGGCGCTTTCAACTAGTGTAGATAATAACCCTGTAACAAAAGCTCAATTATAAATAGCTTACATTACGAATGTACAGAACTGGTTGTTCAATATCAACTCGAGCCGAGCCTATACCGCCGCATCTAATAATTTAGTCATGAATCTGTGTGGGCGGCCGAATTGAGTCGGGCATATCCAGTATTCAAGGATTTCGTGACACTTGTCCATCGATACAAAGTTATTCTTCGCTCCTCGCTATCCGCGAATGTAAATAACCTGAAACGTCATGTATTCAATTTAGATAAAGATAATAAACGGTACAACGCAAACTGTTTATTGATCATGCCAAATTGAATAATTCAAACTGCATATTCATGAATAATTCATGGCGTTTTATTTTCGGAATACCGAGTACAAAAGCGTTATGTGTAAAAATTAATATGCGCACCTTCGGAAATGATAATAAAAAAAAAATATAATAATAACGGCGCACCGAATTTATCAGGCAGACTTTAATATCGTCGGCGTTTTACTGTGGACAATAAAAAGTCGAGCCCCTCCGTATTTACGGCTGGATATTTCTACAGAGGACTGGAAATGTTTCCAAGTGTACCTGCGATACATTCGACAGTAAATCTACTGAAAACAGTTAATAGAACACAAGGTTAGAGGAAAACCAATAAAACACATGCGAGTGGAAAACTATTCGCTGGCTTATATCGTCCATTGGGAAATAGGAAGAGGATTATGCTGTAAACTATGGCCGTGCGGCCACTGCCAAATTGCACGGGACTTTTCGAAAACCGCCAATAATCCTTGCGAATTGTATGATGCACAACTAATAAAGTGCGCGCCCCGAGGATCCCGTCTTTAAGGACCGGCCATAATATCAGAGTATCTGTTTACGATCCTATAACAATATTTAAATGGTTATGGGAATTTAATTTCGGGAAGCTTGTATTTTATTAACTTCTTTATCGACGGAATACACAATATAACTTCTTCGATCGTAAAAATGTGTTCAAAAGTGTTAGTTGAAATTAAAAAATCTTTATTTGGTATTAAAAAAATTATATGTATTGCATAAAAATAATTCTATTATAAATATTATTATTTTTATAATTTTATTGTTTTCTATATTACTTAACTTTAGCATTGAAATATTTATTATCGTGTTAATAAAATGTATCAAAACAATAATTAAAGTTCGTACGAACGTAATTGTCTAAATTGTGTGAACGCCAGAAGAAAGTTCCGCCGAACTTCCGGTAAAGTATATCCGGTTCGCATTTCACCGGTGCGGTATTAACTTAGCGATTAAAGAAAAGAAATCCTGGCGGTCGGATTCCAGATATTACACCACTAAGACCGGTTAGTGCAAACTGTCTATCCGTGGCGGCAAGAAAAATTAATCAGACCTCTGGGATTCGATCGAATCGATAAAACTCGAAAGCATTAGGAAACTTTACAAGAACGAGCATACGTCAGAGAACTTCATTTTATTGGAGGTGATAGGTACACATCTTCCCCATTCCCCCCTTCGCGCTTAGCAGATCTTTTCGGATGAAAAAATATTTCTCATGATTTTAGCAGTCGGATAAATTAAAATATTTATTCATACAATATAGATATAATTATTATTAGGCTCTAGTTATACATATCAGATTCTTCTACAGATATCATGAAACTGTAGAATGTCCCAAGGAAGAACAATAAAAAAATCCTTATAAATAAAATTTTAACAAAGCAACTCAAACATTTCCTTGAATGTACATAAATTTTTACTTCTGTCATTCCACCAGAATTACTCATAGACCGTTAATACAAGCTTATTGGCTCTGTCAAAATATGGTGTTTATTATACTGGGCCTTTTGCAGGCAAAGTTGGGATTTGTTATTTTAATTAGATTAGTACCTTGACCAGTTACAATTTAGTCTTCAAATACTAAAAGGTACTAGTTTTATCAAAGAAACAAATCTCAATTTATCCTGCAAAATTTACAGTACAATAAACACCATATTTTGACAGCTTGTGTTAATGGCTAATGAGATTTCTATGGGTAATTCTGACGGAATAACATAAGTAAAAATGGTGATGTTGATATCATAGCACTTTCCTTATATTTTACAATAACTGGTTAAATGAATTGAATTTCATTTAACTCATATAGTTTATTAGCAATAATATATAACAATATAGAATATTTTTCTCACAAGTTAAGAACTGTATGTACAACATGTTTTAAAAAAAATTGTTCAGTTTTACATTTTCTTTAACTCTTATTTGAAAACTTGTCTTATTTTTCAATTTTTTTTAAATTTCAAAATTTGTTTCAATAAATCTATTAAATTATATAACATTAATTTATTTAAGTATTACAACTTTCAATTAAAACTCTCGCTTATGTTTTACTGATTGGAGGGTGGGTTAGAGGCCACCCACCCACCCTACATATGCATATTAACTATAATTACTGATCGCCTCGCGGTTTGCAATAATATTAATTACAAAATTTGAAAAGTCCGGAATAAAAGTTATTTGAAAAATATTATTAGTGAAAAGAAAACCTTACATTTCGGGAATATTCAAAACAATGTGAAGCTAAAAGCTAAGCATTTCTAAAAAAAAACATGAACATTTTAATCTAATTTCTATAATTAAAGTATTAGAAATTATAATTTTAGAATGTTTTTGTAATTCAGAAGCAAAATTCTTACAATTTTGACGAAAAATTTGCTACAGATACTAGAATTGAAATATGTTTGTAAAACTACGAAAATAAAAATAAATCCGAAGAAATAATTGATGAAATATTATTAAGTATAGAAATACTTATGAATTATTAGAAGAAATTTAGAAAAAATGACTATAATATTCTAATCATCTGGAAGGAAAACGGTTGAAGAAAAACATTACGAAAAAATCTGATAATGCAAAGCTACAATTTCTTAGAAAACTATGTGAAAAATTCCAGAAACTTCCAGAAAAAAACTGCTAATCTAATAAAAATATTCTAAAACATTTTATAAACCCTAAAGAAAATTTTAAATTAAAAATTCATTTAGAATTCAATAGAAACGTTAGAATTGTATGGAAGAAAAATATCAAAAAGTTTTCATTAAAAATGAAATTCACAGAAATGTTCCTAAAAAAATCTGATTAAATTAAAAGTCTAGAAAAAAATTATGACTGAAAGGAAAACTTACAATTTAGAAGAGGTTTTTGCGAATATTCAGAAAATGAAAATTCAATTTAATTTTTAGAATTAAAGTATTACTAATAAAACATTTTTGGAAATTTATTGTACTTTAGAAATTTTTACGAAATTCCCATATGATAATTCAAAAAATGATGACAAATTATCTAACACAGAAAGAAAAATTGCTTAAAAATTCTAGAAATCCTCAAAAGAAAAATGAAAGATTGATAAATCTCTAAAAAAATTTTAAAGAAAAATGCTAAATTATTTTAGGAATTCTAAAAAAAATTTCAAAGAAAAATGCTACATTATTTTAGGAATTCGAATAAAAAACAAAAAAAAATATAATTTAAAAGATATATTCCTTAAAAACTATGTAGAATTCAACAGAAAAATAAAACAAAATTAAAGTGAAAATTCTAGGAAATCTAGAAATTTGAAAGGTACGAGTATTAATATTATACAAATTAAAGCAAACCACTGAAATCAAAATCATCAAAATAATTATAAACGCTCCAGATATGAGAAGTAAGATGTAAAAAATGCAAATTGGAAGAGAATGTGTCAACTTTTTTTTTAATTCTAGAAAAATGAGAGAACAGTTCTTACAAAACAAGAAAATATTCTTACAACATCGATAGATAAATACAGGAAAAAATAGCAAAAATTAGAGGAAAATATTTAAAATCTCTGAAAAAAATATGTAATTTTTTTTGATAAGATAATTTATTTATTTATTTATATAATCTTTATCTATCATGCATTACGTTTTAAAAATAGTGATAACTTCTGTTATAATTGAAAGAAAAATTTTTTGAAAGTTCTATAAATCCCAAAGAAAAGCTAAGGGTATATTCTACGAATTGGAAAGATTTGGAAGAGACCTTCTAGATCTAATTTGTGATCCATAGTTATTAAGTTTTAATTATCTGATTATTTATTTTATAACACTATATATTTAAGTTTTATACAATAGCTATTAAGTTTTAATTATTTTACTCCTTATTTTTTTATTATTGTATGTTTGTTTTATAATTAATTGTAATATTTTATCTCTACACTAGTTTTAATTTACTTATCCTAGTAATTAAGTCTAACTTAACTAATAAAACTAATTATTAATTAAACTAACATAGACTAAGTATCAGTAAATGGAATAATTTTCCCAGCTCTGTTTACATCCTACACTTAGATATATATACATATTTTTTTTTTGACTCATCCAAGAATGTATGCATTTTTTATGGAAATAAATTACTTACTTACTAGGAAATTTAGAAAATGTAAGTTACACAAATGTAAAGCTAGAAAATTATAAAACGATTTTGAAATTCTTTATTTCTTAAATTACAGCATAAATGATAAAACAAATTTAAGAAAATTCTTTTAATTTAAAAGAAATTTTTTTAAAAGTTAATAAAAAAATTGTAAAAAATTATTTCAAAATGATAAGAAACTTACTGAAAAGCTCTAGAGATCTAGAAACAAAATTAGTGTAAGATTGTTGAATCTTTAAAAAGTCTGAAATTTTTTTTAAAAATAAAAGTAAAATTTAGAAAAGATATATTTTAAAATTTCAAATAAAATAAAAGGAAAACATATTTAAAATATAAATAATAAAAAATATATAGTTGATACTTGTTGAGCCACCCTCTTGATGGAATCAGATATGTAAGAAAAACATATATTATATTCCAAGTGTTTTTCTTCACCAAAATAAAATAATTATCTGAAAGTAGAGAATTCTTATAAAATTAAAGAAATATTGATATGCAAAATTCTAAAATTATGGAAAAAATGCATTCTTGCAAAATGCAGATGACATAAATCAAGAAATATACAAATAACAGAAAAACAGTTCTAGAAATCTGAATAAAATTGAAAAAAACTTGTGATGAATCCTCACTAATTTAAAGAAAAAATTATGCAATAGCTTCCATTGTTGAAAAAATTAGATAATATAAAGCAAAACATGTAAAGAGTTCTTTACAAATGAAAGAAATATTACTGAAAAAAAGTCTGAAACTAGAGGAATTGAAGAAATGATGATGAATAAAAAATAAAAGAAAAATCTATCAAACTTCAGACAATAGATGGCACCCTTAA
This sequence comes from Ontholestes murinus, assembly GCA_963969525.1. Taxonomy (NCBI): domain Eukaryota; kingdom Metazoa; phylum Arthropoda; class Insecta; order Coleoptera; family Staphylinidae; genus Ontholestes; species Ontholestes murinus. Next base: position 168,059 of record CAXAKX010000523.1, on the reverse strand, counting down.
GGTAATATCTATATAATGGTTAACCCAAAGAGTTAAAAAGTAAATCTCGATTCCCTGTCTCTAACTGCGCTACGCTGATGAGATCCAAAATAGATCGAAACCGGCCCGTGGCTGTTATTGACAGGGAAAACAATTATTTAATACAATTTCTAATATGTCAATTATCATCTATTATTATTGATCATCTTTCTTCTATCCTCTATTAACTATCGTATATTAAATTTTAATCTTCATCTATTATTAATCATCTATCATTTACAAGCTATTATTTATCACCTGTCATCTATCATCTGACGTATGCCATCTTTCATCTATTATCTGCCATCTATCATATAAATTCTAAAGTCTATCAAACATTAATACAATAGTGTGATATTAATTAAACTATTTATCATCTATTATCTGTCATCTGTCTTCTATTATCTATGATAGATTCTATCAAATGAATTAAAGTTTAATGGATTGTAGTTGCTAGTTGATAAATAATAGATGATAGTTAACAGATGACAGATGCTAGATAATAGATGATAATTGACCTATTAATAAAGAGCAGTTACATCTAATTGCCCTAATAGATTAATAATAATAAACCTTTATTTGGCATCCATTAAATCCATTAATAGATTAATAATCATCTATAATCTATCATCTACCTTTCATCTGTTCAACTATCATTGACCTGTTAGAGCAGATAGAATATCACATAATTGAATTAGAGTTATATAGATGATAGATGATAGTTAATAGATAATAGATAGTAGACAATAGGTGATAAATAATAGATGATAGTTAATATATGACAGAAGGTAGATTATAGATGATAAATAATAGATGATAATTAACCTATTAATAAATGGCAGTTACATTTAACTGCTCAAATAGGTCAATTGTCATCTATTGTCTACCATCTATAGTCTTTCATCTGTTCATCTATCATTGACTTGTTAGATAAGATAGATGAAACTGCCCTTTACTAATTTCACACAACTGAATTAAAGTTTAATGGATGATAGATGATAATTGATAGATGATAAATAATAGATAATAATAGACATATTAATAAAGGTCAATTATCATCAATTATCTATTATCTATAATCACTAATTATTTTAGCCCTTTTGTTTCTATTAGTGTTCAAGTGCTCTTATCGATTGTCATTTTTAATATTAAAAAAATCTATTTCATTTGATTTTATAAATTTTTTCATCTTCATCTTCATTTACTGTTATCGATTGTCAATTATTTTAACAATTTCATTTGTTTATTTGAGAGATATTTATTTGTTTGTTATTAATAATTTTGAATTGTTTGCGAAAGGCGTTTTTGGTCATATTTCAAATACATTTTTCAATTGTCAATTGTTTTTATTTCTACAAATTTATAAAAATTTTAATTATTTTCTTTGAAGTTGCATTCAATTGATTTATAAATTCCTGATTATTTTTTAAATGAATACCAATAGTTTCAATTGTTTTTCTTCAGTGGTTTCAATTGTTTGAACGCTTTTGACAGTTGTCAATTGTTTTAAATAAATAAAAGTGAAACAAAGGTAAGTGTTTTAATTAATCAACATAATCCAAACATTATTTTTATTAACACATATTTAGAGGTTTTTAATATAACGCTTTTGAAAATTTCAATGGTTTTCATCCACGCTCAACTGTTTTTGTCGATTGTCAATTGTTTTCTTCTCCTTTTTTTAGAATCTTTAACTGTTTTTAATAATTTCGAATTGTTTGCGTACGTCATATTACATATACTTTTATCAATTGTCAATTGTTTCTATTCCTACAAATTTAAAACAATTTGAATTATTTTCTTTAAAGTCGCATTCAATTAATAAATTTAAAAATACGAAAACATTTCGTGAATCTAAAACAGTGAGTCTTAGTACAACTATCCAAGCAACACTAATTTGAATAAAATTATTTCTGTTGAATAAACTAATAAATGATAAAATGTATTTTAGATTGTTTAAATATGACTATAACACAAAAAATTATGCACAAAAATGAGTTTAAACTGATTTCATTAAATTAAATTAGCAAAAGCAATTAAAAATCTAGCATTCAAGTTTATAATCATCTGCAGACACGCGTTTCAAACCTTCGCTCTCTTCAGTACAGCTTTATTATAAAATTGATTTTAAATACAATATGTAAATTTGCTTAAGTCAAATTCTAATCTATTTGCAAATTATTTTACAAGAGTTTATAAAGCAGATTCGACTCCAATATTAGTTAGTACACATTCCCACATTAAAGAAATCTTACAAATGTACCCTTTACAGTAAACGATGTAGATAGATGCAGTTGTGTAAACTGTGTTATCCGTATTAATTTTCAATTTATCAGTTTTATCAGCAAAACGCATTGGAAATACACATTCTAGGTTAGGTTAAATTAGGTTAGGATAGAAAGTACATTGTGCATTAGGAAATTTTGGAATTGCACGTTGAAATACAGATGTCTTTCGATGCCAAAGAACATCAACAATAAAATTTTAATACATTTTATTATTCAAAAGAATATAATTGGTAAATAAAAATTTATTGTAGTCGGCCGAGAAGTTGTTATATTTTTACGAGAATATTTAACAAATTCACTCACAAGTGTATCCAACATTTTCGTAATACACGATTGTATACTTATTACTCTGTAGTTAATTATGTTATTTTTATCTCCATTTTTTCAAATTGGTTGTACAAAGCTAGACTTCCACATTTTTGGAAAGTAGCCAGAGTTTAGAGATTAATTAAAAATACACCCATTTTTAGTATAGTAGTAGCACTCAGAGAATCTTTACAATTTCTTATGAAAACATCTGCATCTTGTGTAAACCTCAGTCTATTGTCTGACTTTCCCAATCTTCCCTTTTGTTGCTGTCTATAATGTCATGGACATTAATTCATTTAGCATGTTTTCACACAAATCTTTTTATAATGTTAGTTCTCAAACTGAATTGTCAAAAAACATTATTTTTTCTTGATGTTTTTTGACATGGAAAGACATAAATAATTATTTAACATAACCTAATTTAATCGAATTTAACATAACCTAATATATCCACTGCCAATGCAAATATAACCTAATTTCTCTGTTAGAGAAAATACATTCTAACCTTACTTAATTTAAACAACCTAATCTAGCCTAACAACCTATTCTAGCCTAACCTTAAATAACATAACACAACTTACCTCACTGCCTCAGGACCTAACAAACAAAAAACATAATTCAACGTAGCCTAATAATTTTGCGGATTGCAAATAAACGGATTGAAATGAAAAAAATTATAATAGGGGTAGTACAGTTTACAAAACTAATTTCGATTATCTATTGCCATTCAATTTATTTTATTTCAGCGTTTCCTCTCTCCTAATTGAGAAGGATAAACAGTTGTTTTACAAGTCAAGGTTACTTAAAAGTGATTACAACTTGAAGGTCATTTTAATGCCAACGTCACTTAAAGGTCACGGCCATTTGAGTCAAGGTCATATGAAACTCCTTACGACCCTCAAGTTCAGGATTTTAGAATCGGCTAGTTCTCCTGCCCCCTCCTAACCTAACTGTTTTGTTGATGTTCTTTGGCATCGAAAGACATCTGTTTTTCAACGTAAAATTCCAAAGATTTCCTAATGCACAATGTACTTTCTATCCTAACCTAATTTAACCTAACCTAGAATGTATATTGCCAATGCGTTTTGCTGATAGAACTAATAAAATGAAAAAAAAATAATAATACGAATAAGACAGTTTACACAACTGCATCTATCTTTATCGTTTACTGTAATGGGTACATTTGTAAGATTTCTTTAATGTGGGAATGTATACTAACTAATATTGGGGTCGAATCTGCTTTATAAATTGTAAAAACATAACTTAGAATATGGAAGTTCAAATGAAACTTATAATGTCGACTACGGGACGAACGAAGTGGTAAGCAAAATTGACCATCTTAAAGAAATAATTCAAATGAAGGATGCTATAATATTTGAACTACGCGAGAAAACTGAAATTCTCCTAAAACACGTAAAAATATTAGAATTATGTTTAAGCAAGACATCTATCAACGAAAAGACAAACGAACCACTACCAAAAAATAGCAGCGTAGAAATTATAACCAGTAAACATCCATCTGCCGTTGGAAAGCAAAGTGAAATGAAGATTCTTAACGACTGTAATAAAACTAGTTGTACTCTAGTCAGTATAAACAAGTAGAAAAACAAGGAGGCAGACAGACCTACAAAAAATATAAACACTCCATCTGGCCTGACAGGTAAAAAACAGACCACACCAGAAACCCATTTCTATTATACCTGTCATAGCTAAAATCTTGGAACTTGTATTATACAAACAAATGTTAAACTATCTCAAGAGTAATGACTTTCTTTCTAAAGAACAATTTGAGTTTAGACATGGAAAAAACACAGTCCATGCGGTAGTTAAGCTGGTGGATGATATTTTGTGAGGTCTGGAAAATAAATCATATGTACTAACCAACTTTATGGATTTGTCGAAAGCTGTGTTTCCCATAGCCGACTGATTGAAAAGTTATACTACTACAACTTTTTACCATCCAGCTGCAGAATGATTATATCCTATTTATCAGGCCGAAAGCAAGTAACTTTTTACAAGCACAGCAAGTTTTCAGAAATACCAGTGACAGTTGGTATTCCACAAGGGTCACACCTGAGACCCTTACTCTTTATATTATATGCAAATGCATTTAATGATAGCAGCATTAGTATGACGCAATTTGTAGATGATAATATCATATCTATCATTAATCATGACCTCGATGATTGGTTGCTGAAGGAAAACTATGTTCGTACAGTAGCTAAAAATTGGTTTTCTTACAATAAGTTAAGCATGAATGATGAAAAGACTGTAAGAATGATATTTTCACTCAAAAAGTATAATGAATTAATATTAGAGCACCAAAAAAATATCTTGGAATATTTATAGACAAAAACTTGAGATGGGATGTACATGTGGAGCAAGTTGCAAATAAACTAAAAAGTAAAGTAAAAACATCTACTTGCTGAGAAACTTGACAAAATGTCTATCTCGTAATGTGGTTAAAGCAGCATACTTTGCACTTCTTCGCACTTCTCTTATAGTGTCTTATTGTGGGGACATTCTGCAGCTGCAAAAAGAATATTTGCTCTGCAAAAAACGAGCCGTCAGGATAGTGTTTGGTCTTGGATATAGGGAGGACTCCAGGTCTGTTTTCAGCACGTGTCAGGAATCTGATAGTAAATATATGAAACAAAACAAATGTATCATTCCTAATTCTTATAAAGTAAAACGAACCAAGTAAATTTTTGAATCAACTACCTTTGTTTCACATTGAAACACCCAAACTGATGATTGGCATTTTCTTTTCAGTGGCTGTGGATGGCTCTTCATCGACAAAACTTGAATTCAGTTTATTAATGCACTTCCTTGTTTTTTCTACTTCATCCAGTTAGTATGAAATGATATTAATAGGTTATCACTATTATCCATAATTAAACTTCTATATGGTGTACCCTTTCTTTTAGTTCTTGGCTTTCTTTAACAATTTTCTTTACTTTAACTTACATTATAATAAAGCAAAAGCACGGATGAAGCTAAAAATAATTGTAATTATTTAATTCAGCGAGGGGAATTTCGCAATTCTGCAAAGAAGACGCGGTTAAAATTAATGCGAGCGGCACGCGGAATTACAGAGAGCAAGAGATACATTTTATCAGTTCACGGGCTACACTTTAGAGAGCTTTTAACTGTGACGAACACGGAGTGTTGATACGGTAACCTTAATAACTCCCAGCTACACCTCTTTACGCCCCGCTATCATATCTCCATATTTATTACACAGCGAGCAGCCGAGAGAGAGAGAGAGGGAGAAAAAAATTGCGAGTTCAAAATGCCCATTTAGCGTGAAAAATGCCCCGCAAATGATAATGAAGGTGTTTTTACCCACATTATTCAATGCCTTTTTACTTACTCCTTTAAAAATTTAAACACCCTAAATATTTAACCTTATCTCGTTAAAAACTGTTTAAAAAAAAATCGCCCATCAATTTTTAAGCGCATGCAAATTTTTCGATTCCGCTGCACCGCCCTCTGACACCCGACGCCCTTAATGAATCGTTTCTGGTGATACACACCGCACAATTTGCATATTTAATATAATTATAATAAACATGCTTCGATGGTAATCTCCCCCCACGGGGTCTGATCTAATTAAATTTGTAGCTCCATGTATATTTTAAATATATACATATATATCTGCTGGATAATAACCCCAAGAGATGAAGTTTTAATAGTCCCTTAATTAATTTCGCACAAGAAACTTATAAGCCGAACGTAAATCAAACGGTAATGTATCGAGAGGATATCGGAGGATTCTCATTATTAAACTCCTGAACACCCCCGAAGTCTTTTATTATGTAAAATATATTAAAATTAAAATTAAAAATATGTTCAATTCCCTATATAAATACTAATTATTAAAATTAATAACTCTTATATCTGCTTAATTTATTTTTACAGTTAAGAATGTCGAAGATAATTAAATGTTAAATAAAATATGACGTATCTTGAAATAAATCCGTAATGCGCCAAATTAAGGTCGCCCTTTCAATAAACATTGAGACGTTTCAAAGGAATCAAATACTTCGATAATTAGTGAACGGATCCCGACTGAAGTATCTAAATTAAACCGAGCCATCGGCCCATTATCTCGAATACCGCCCCTCCACCCCCCCCCCCCTCGCACATTCCGCACGCAACCCCGCCGCCCCCTTATCCTGTCTTCCGGCATGTTGGGCCCGTCATTATGCTTCGCGTAACACCTACGCGCGCGGTTTTTACATTTCAGCCCCTTCAATCATCTTAATGCATCCCGAAATGAGCGTTTTGTACCTACAACCCCTCCGAATGTGTGTTTGTGTGCGTGAATCGAGGCGCCGGCGCTCTCCCGCCGAGGAATATTATTACATGCGAATATGTTTATGCGTATTTATATTTCACACGCGGCGCGCTTTAAAGGATTAATTTAATACCCGATTGAAATTAATTCCAGAATCTCTGTTAAATTAAATTTCGTAATTACCAGCCGTACAGGCGGTTTAAAGTCTTACTGCCTAAACCTGTTTATTAGAAATTAATCGTACAATAATGAAATTCATATATTAATTTCAGTAATAATTCAGGTACATAATTGTGGCCTTTCATTATATAATTCAATAGTATAGAAAGTTACTGATTAAACATCTTAATCTTAATATTTATATATAAATTCTAAAAATACATTTAACTATTAACAAATGGTTAACAACATGACAAACTAACAGATAACTAACGACAAATGATATATAATAGATAAAAAAATGAAGATAACAAATGACATATGACAGATGACAGATATCAGAGCACTGATGATAGATGACAGATGACCTATGAGAGATAACAGATAACAGATATCAGATAACAGATGACAGATGACACATATCAGATGACAGATGACAGATATCAGACGGCAGATAGTAGATGACAGATATATGTCTGTTGGCAAAAGACATATGAGAGATGATAAATGACGCAAAACTCGTTTTACCGATCAGCAGGAACATGCTTCCAATGAGAAACTGCCGCCTGACTGAGCTACTTCATGCCAGCAGCAGGATCGGAGACTCTAACGTTCCAGGCCCGTCTGTCTTCCCAAATGTTGCTTTAAAGACAACAACAAGGTCCTGATCAGACATTTTCCCACAGACGTACACTTACCTCGCAAAGGGGAACCTTCCTCAGCCGGTGGAAGAAACAGAAGCTGTTCCTTCCACTAAATGGACAATTCGTCATCATAACATCCAATTTGTCTACTAAATACAAGCGGTTGCAGGTGCTCACCAAAGGAGCTCGTAAATTTATTGCCAAACCAATAAAGGCTTAGAAGGCAAGGTCGACTTTCATCAATCTATTGCTTGTAGTCAATGGAAACGTAGATAACTAAACAAAACGATACTGAGCCATTATCACTGAAGTGAAAGCTCCTCTCCAGCATTGTCACATCGGTGCTGGTGTTGGCAACCCCGATCTGGTCAGCAGCCACAGCAGTCCCATCCTCGGTTTACCGTAGGAGTACACTACGGGTGTCCCCTCCTTTCTATATGGTGTCGTACGAAATTACGTGCTTAGTAACTGGCATCCACCTAATGAGAAACGAGCGGATAAAGATTTACCGACAAAGGAGCGTGAACACAGCCACTGACCGACGACGATGACTCTGGAAGGTACCAATCAAAGAGTCTGGATTTAGCGACTAATCCCGGACATCACGTTGTAGATAAAGCATCACAAGGAGGTCAGTAACCTCGCATTTCTATTAAGAGAACGTGGTTTCTTTAGGGCATACCTGTACCGATTCAAGCTAGACGACGATGCTTAGTGCCTCATCTGCCAGCGTGAAGTATATGTTCTATCACTATACGCCATTCGAGGACGTCAGGGAGATCTTGCAGAGGCACGACAGCAGTTGACTCCATAGAACCCCAGAGAACGTCAGTGAGATGGTGGTTGAGGAGACTAACTGGGATGCGATGTCAACTTTCGCGGCCGGGGTCATACAAAAGCTCTAACACGCGAATAAGCTTAAGACAACCTATGGCATTTAGAAGATTTTCACCTGCCCTAAAAAAATAATGACAGATGACAAATTTTTTCACTGTTTTACTTGTACTCGAAAAAAATAGATAAGAGATGACACATGTCCAATGACAGATGATAGTACACTGCAAATCTCTTAGAAACGATACGGGATAGCCGCCCCCAGATGTTGCCCTCAATATTCTGTATGAGATGTTTCCACTTCTGGTCAAATCCATTTGACGATCTTCGTCCTTAAAACATTTTTCGTCCTTTCTGACTCAAGCGTGACCCTCGCCTCCTCACCTAGGTTTGCCCGGAAGGCAAATTACCTGACAGCTTATTGCAGGATACTTGGGCATTACCTCTAAGCACCCTTGTCGCCCTTTCGCCAGTTACCGGGGGTCCAGCAGCATCACGTTGTAACTCCTGACCTGCACAACGTGCCTCTCTATCCGAGCACCAACTGTTGAAATTATATTTTAAAATATTCATAGTGGCGCCCTCTGTAATATACTTGTATGAATAAAGTAAGTTAGTCTCGTGTGTACCACGCAACAGATATTGTTATACGAGCAAATATAATTATTGATAAACGTTGTTGTAGAATTCATCAGACGTATTATAGTAAGCTATTTTAGCTTTCGAACACTGATGTACTATATCAATACGGGACCCAAGGCATGCAACAAAACTCAGTGTCTATTCCGTCAGTGGCCATAACGGTCGGATTCGCAGGAGATGTCGCAGAGGCTCTGGAGAATGTCATGCAGATGTCAAACGAGTCTGTAAAAAATCCGCTGGTTGTTGGCTGACCATAAAACTTACTCCTTGTGATTATCACCTTGACAGTCGAATAATGTGGGATCATATCGCAGCCGCCTCTTAAACACCTGCGTATTGCAAGAGAAAAAGGAGGAGCTGCTTGCAACACGCTGGCCCGGATGATGCCAAACATTAGTGACAAGATCTCCTCAGGTCGTATCTATATTGAGTAAAGCTAGACAATGAAGCTCAGCACGTGCTTATGAGTATGTGCTCTTTCACTGTACGCCCTTCGAGAAAAACCAAGAGATTCTGTAACGGCATGTCCGACAGAAGTTGACCCCGAAGATCATCGTCGGTGAGATGACGGCTAATGACACTAACGCGATGTCCACTTTCAAAGCCGTGGTCATATGAGATCCTCTTGCAACCGTCTTTTAGATACCTGTGGATCAAAATCAACGTGAATCTTTATTTTGACGATAACGTGGATTGCTAGTGCAAAGGCAGAAACAGTCTGCAATGCGTTGGTGCCGATCAACCATAGCAGTCACATAGTACATAAGACAGGTGACATTTGTCTATTGAAGGAGTATCCTACGGATGGCCCATGCATTCCGTACGGTGTCATACGAGACTGCGTGTGTAGTCACTGACGTGAAGCTGAATCACTTAATGGCAAAGGTGCGGGCGAAGATCTATCGGCGAAAGAGCGCGAAACCGGCCACTAACCTAAGCACCATCTCTGCGGAGACCAGAACGGCAATGACAGAGCGATGGCAGCGACTATGGGAGGTATAAATCAAGAAGCACTGGGCATCCCGGACATCACAGTGTTAATAAAGATTAATAAAATCACGGGAAGGTGGACAGTGACCTCGTACAGCTATTGACAGAAGATGATTCCTTTAGAGCGTTCCTGTATCGTTCAAGCTTGGCGACGTTGCTTCGGGCCGTAGGTCCAGGCGGAGAAGTTTAAGACAAGTCAACCTGTGCCATAGAGAATATTTTCACCTGCCCTACGAAAAAAATAATGACAGATGACAAATGACTGATGGCAGATAACAGATAATAGATGGCAAATGGCAGATAACAGATGGTGAGATTGTCAGATGACAGATATAATATAACATATAACAGAAGACAGATTACAGATGTCAGTTAACAAATAAAGTATATTTATTATTATAGAACATCTTCAAAAAAATACTAATCGGAACAATACTACAAATTATTATTTTGTCAATAACACTCGGTCCAAGGTCCCTACGTTATGTATGACCAAAGAACTCGGACTTCCAAAGAAGTAACTTACGGGTAACCTGTGCATTCCGTACGGTGTCATACGAGACTGTGCGCGTATTAACTGCCATCAAAACTATTCACCTTATGGCGTAGAACCAGACGAAGATCTACCGACGAAGGAACGGGAATTCGGCCATTGACCAAGACATCACATCGCCACGGACACCAGAACGGCGATGACAGAGCGGTGACAGCGACTCTATGAGATATAGGTCAAGGCGTACTGGACTCACTGACTCATCCTGAACATCACGATGTGGATATAGAAGCAGTACGAGGTGAACCTTGCACAGCTACTGATAGGACATGGTGTCACCAGGGTGTACCTGTACCAATTTAAGCTGGACGACGCCCCACCTGCCATAATATCGATTAAAATGTAGTTCGGGTGTCTTTCCACTGTTTTTTAAAGTTTCACCTGTCCTTGAAAAAAATAATAACAGATGACAGATGACATGATATGACTGCAAATCTCTTCGAAACGATGCGGTATAGCGACCCCCAGATGGCGTTATCAATCTCCTTGATGAGGAGTTTCCACTTCCATTCTTTGTACATGGCGATATCTGTCCTTAAGACCTTTTTCGCACTGAAGCATTCTGATTTAAGCTTGACTCTAGCCTCCTCACCTGGGTTTACCCGGAAGGCCGCACCCACAGTATGGTGGTGTCGTCAGCCCTGCGAAAATTCCCGGAGAGCTTGTCGTAGGATCCTTGAGCATTACCTCTGAGCACCCTTGTCGCCCTCTTCCCCCTCGCCAGTTTTCCAGGAACCAGCAGCTTCATATTGTACCTTCTGATCTACACAACGTGCTTCTCCACCTGAGCACCAACCTCAAAAGTAATCTAGGTAACAGTGACAGATAACGGATGACAGATATGAGATGGCAGACTTCAAATGACAGATGACAGGTGACAGGTAAGAGATGACAGGTATCAGATAACAGATGATAGATGACATAATGAATGACAGATGACAGGTGATGGACCACAAATGACAAATAAAATGTATTTTTAATTTATTATAAAAAATCTTTAACAAAATACTTAACGGAAGAAGAAATGTTTATTTTGTCAATAGAACTGTCCAGACAATCCCTACGTACGTACGACAGATGGCCACGGTCTACCAAACGAGTACGGTACTAGAGGCCGTGTTGTATGGGACTGAGTGCCAGTAGCTGGCATTATTTCAGTCCAGCTGATGGGAGAAATCAACAAAAAAAACGTAAACTCAGGCACTTACTGAGGAACAATCGCCGCGGAGACCAGAAGGCGATGGCAGAGCGTTGACAGCGATGAATCAAGGGCTTATACCGGATATCACGGACAGATGGATCGCACCTCGCGAAACAAGGTGCTATCGATTCAAGCTAGACGACCTGTCAGCGTGGCGATGGAGACGTAGAGCACGTGTTCTTTTAATGTACGTCCTTTGAAGAGGACTCTTAGATTCTGGAGCAGCACCTTCCTCAGCAGCTGACCCTGGAGAATATCGTCAATGACACTACCTGGGATGTGATGTTTACTTCTCATGAACCGAAAAGTTTAGGATAGGACAACCTTTGGTAGAGAAGGGGCACTAAGAGGTAAGTTTTGTGGGTAAAAATCCCACACACCGCCGAAGCACAAGCTTCGCGTTATCTTTAAAAAAAAATACCTGCCTCAGTAAAAGAAATGATTGCAGATAACAGATGACACATGGCAGATAACATATGAGAGATGACAAATGATAGATGATAAAATGTCAGATGACAAATGACAGGTGATGATTTGTTTAGTACGTGCATTACAGAAATATAGCACTAAAAGCTGACTTAAAACTAACTTAAAACTATTGACGCGTGGGGGTCGTCGCTACTTCGAGATCAATACTTACTTTAAATGGCGAAGAACTAGAAGAAACCCAAACGTTTTCAACTAGACTATTAATGCACGCAGATTTAAAATGATCATACCACAGCGGATTGAATGGGCAAATGGAACCGCTGGTATCTATGGAGGCTGCACAAAAGGACCACGGAGACCGCAGTGCAGGGACGCTAAGCGACACCCCCTCGTGAGGATAAAAAAAATACACTTAACCTAGATGTTGGGACAACCTCTTGGATTACAAACTAAATCTCAACTTCCCCGTCCCGGCGGTCCTACGGATCTTCCTCGATTTCCCTGTTCAGCATAAAAACTACTTATTAGCAATTATTGAGAAAGTCCTTTAATTCCGCTGAGCACGGGCGTACACTTGATATTTCATGTCTCAAATATCCCCTGTTCGCGATTACACAACTATCTTAGCCTAGCCTAACAATAGTACTTAGGGTCTCTAGAATCCACACTACACCATCACTGGTTGAGTTTATCCAGTCTTAACGTGTTTGAGGTGACGGCTGACCTCTTACTAGGAAACAAGTTAAGTTGTTCATGCATCTTTGCAGGTAACTCTTTGCTGCGAACTGCTTGGTGGAGCATATATGGTACTGGACTCCAAACGATATGCCAACCTGGCCCTATTGGTTAGAGTACGGACGTAGTGCTTTAGTGATGGATTTCCTTCCAATTTCCCACGCCATGATTGTTGCACACGCTCTATCCCTGGCTACTGCACTGCGGGGTACATTAGTTTTTCGGTGTTGTGTTAGATTTGGTCTGGGCCAGCTGCATCCACTAATGTATGCTGCACAATTCCCCGTAGTGTTATTTTGGTGTGCCAATTGTGTTGTGACACTTCAACTTGCTCCTTTCTGAAGGTATAAGTTATTTATAGACTGCTTGAGCATATTTTGATTATATTAAAAAAATTTAAATGAGGTGTAAACTTATTGAATTTTTAAATTAATAATTGTGGTTTGATCATAAAGAGCATGTCGAAGTATATCAGAATTTTTATTGAGATTTTGAAAAATGGACTCGTAATATATTCTGTCGTCATCAGACAAGGTTCTAAAGAAGAGTTTTACAGATGTCAGTTAGATGTAATAAAGAAAAAGCTGTTAGAAATTACCTGTTCTTTACTATTCCTCGGATGCTTGGCAAGTCCCTTATACAGGTTCCTATTTCCAGGGTGTTAGATATATTCTTAAAGATCTTCTTCGCCTCCCCTAGGACATACTGGGCCGCTTCGAGCTTGAGGCCAAACTCTTCAATGTTAATGTGGACCAGACTCGTGAACTGAGAAATTTTGGATTGCAGCAATTTTTTCAGGGTCAGTTTTAATATCTTCTTCGATAATTACAAATCCAAATAAATGTTGCTGGCGCTTTACATAATCCAAACGGTAGAATGTTGAATTCGTATAGGCCGTTATGGGTACAAAACGCCGTCAGTTCTTTGCTATCTTCTTTAACACCTACTTGCCAGTAACCGCTTAATAAGTCCAGCTTGGAAAAATATTTGCTATTGCCAAATGAGTTTATGACGTCTTCTATTAACGGTAAAGGGTAATTATTTTTCTTAGTCACGGAATTTAATTTTCAGTAGTCTACGCAAAATCTCCAAGAGTTATCTTTTTTTAAGGGCTGTACAGTGGGTTTTAAAATTTTCTACCGTGACTGAAAATGATGCTTCTCTTAAAGCGTGTGTTATATTGTTATCCGACGTACGTAGTAAGTGCTTGTTTGCTTTGGTTAGTTTAAATTTTTCTGCAAGTTTTTCTGATATTATTATCTCCGTTGTTATATCAATAATTGTTCCGAATCTTGTTAATCTATCTGATTTGGTGTGGTACGAATTTACGTTGTAAAAGGCAGCACTGGAAAATTTTAGTGACACCTCTCTTCGTTTAACTAGCCTCTTGTTTTAATACAAATATTTATTTTACCTTTTTCCCGTGACTACAATTTACATCATAATCAAGTTAACCTCAACAATCTTGTCTCAATGTTGTAGGCTACCCTCGTATGGTATTCGCACCCCCTTTTCGACCACTGCATCGTTCCTGGATTCTCTTCTGTCGATCCTCCTTGGTACACTTCTCTTCTTCTGCGACGGTACGTCCTCTTCTTTTCTTCTAGGAAGTTCGATCTTCTTCTGCGACGAAGCGTCTTCTTCTCTAGACTTCTCTTCTTTTTCTGATTACTTTCTTCTCCTATATCAGGTTATAATTGATCCTGTTTCATAAACTTGCACAATTATTAGTGCGAGAGCTTGGCATAAATTAAGGTACAAAAATATAGAATGGGCTTGGAAGCTTTGATTGTTCGTTATTGTTGTTTTATATAATAATTTTGGCGATTATCCTGTCGTTGCAAGATAAAATACTTAGTTCAGATGTCAGATGAAAAGGCGAAATATTTTCCGAATTCGTTAGAAAATCGGCAACTTACTAGACAGATGAGAGATGGCAGATGATAGATGACAAGACAGATGACAAATGGCAGATGACAGATGACAGGCGACAGACAACAGAAAACAAATAAATCTTAAAAAAAATACTAATCAACACAATATTACAAACGAATAATGATAGATGTCAGATGACAGATGACAGGTGACAGGTAACAGATGACAGATGACAGATGACAGATGATAAATAGAAGATGACAGATAACAGATGGCAGTTGACTGATGACAGATGAGACAGATGACAAGCGACAGACTACAGATAACAAATAATATCTTCAAAAAAATACTAATCAGCACAACGTTACAATTGACTATGTTGTTAATAACACTTTCCCGGCATTTATAGCTGAAGTCGGTTTTTAAAAATAGATGCAAAATATTTATAATGGACCTTGAAACTTGAATTATTTGTTATCGTTGTTATATTTCATGATTTTGGCGATTTTTTTGTCGATTCGGGTTAAAATACTTAGCTTAGATATCAATAGAAAAATCGGCAGAAATTCCAAATTGGATAGAAAATCAAGAACTTATGAGAAAACAGATAATTGCCAAAACGTTCTGTATACGGATAAAACATATGAATAGAAAAGGCATGCGATGGTTTAAAAATATCAACAAAAGTAATAAAACATTTTTTTAGAGAGATAATTAGTAAAACCGAAATATTAACAACTCGTAGAACAAATGGCAAACAAAAAGCTAATCAAATGCAAAAAGCAAGATCGACAATAACTATAATTAACTATTTTTTGCTTAGCAGTAATAAATTGTTTAGTTTGTCGTATTTTTATTATGTATTTTTTTATCTCAATGTTTCTATTTTATTTATCGATTTTACAATCCCTTAACCAATCCCAAACACTAAATTAGAGAAAATTAAATCGATTACTAAAAGGCACTAATTATTAACCTAATCAATTCTCATATGATCTAGTTATTAATCACATAAATGCAGAAACGTAGCTAGAACGTACTGAAATTATTTTTATATAATATTTATAATCTGGTAAATAAAATCATATTTTCATTCATTTGTAAATATTTAGTATAAGCTAAATAAATAATTATTTTATAAATATCATTGAATTTCCCGTTATTAATTATCTCCTTACATAAGAGCGGTTCTCTTTCAAGTAGAACTTTAACGAGCCCGGCGACTCCACCATAAATTTAACGACGCTGCACTGTATTCATTATCGGATTAGAAGTTCCGGTTTCATTAAGTCCCGTAGACATATTCAAGTGGTGATATACTAGTCATTTTTTTTACTGACCTACATATATAATTTAAATGATTGAATTTATTTACAAATTTATATTTAAATTCGAATTAAATGACGGGTTTTAATGTTAAATCGATTAATCGACCATTAAATATTATAAAGCTGCGGTTTGCAATTAAACGTGTTGGTTTTTAAACCTCTGGCGATGTAATTAACGTGGGACGGCAATATTTAATTGTGCCATCTAAAATGGGTGCGCTGTGTGTAATTCGGTTGTGGGAATTGAGCCAGATTGCCTATGGCCTTTGGGCGAATTGGCTGATTAGAGAATTGATGGAAAATACTCCCACGTTTAACCACGTCCTCGGTTTCATGTGCACTCTAGTATAAAACACCTCGTTTACATGTAATACGTTTGCATTAACTTTCAGTTTCTCGTGTTCTTTATTCATTCGCAATCGATTGCGTTATATAACATGAATTTTGTTATTAAACTGTATAAACACAGAGGTGGAGTTTCTTCCTTTCCGCCCCGAGTGCTTTCTACTCTTAATACAGCGGTCTGAAGATGTTTGCATAAATCAGAAATATAATTTCCAGTATTATATACATCTTTATGAGGCCACTAGAAACGTAGGGAAATAAATTACATTAGAATGCAAATGTTGGGTTTAATCTAAACTTATGCGGAGATTTCTCTACGCGGCGAAAAAGTGTGCGCGAAGGAGAAAAAGAGGGGACTGCGTGTCAGGAATATTCCGCCTTGAGGGAGTTTTGACATATGAGTATGAAAAACTTGATCCACTAATGTTAACCCCAAATGTAACATTGGGCGTTATCTAATAAAGCTACACTGGATAGAGAAGAGTGCTCCACTTTTTTACCATCCCGTGGAGACAAAAAGTTTTGCGAGGGCCACTGTTGAATCTCATTTGTCTTCGGCGACCCCGCAATAAAACGTCCCGGGGAACGGGGACGGGTGGGTGGGCGCACCTTTTTGTAGCGAAAATGTTCGAATGTTTTCATTTCAATATGGCAATCGAATCGTCGAGGACGTCGCGGAAAAACAATGGGCCGTCCTGGTAACAAAAGGGAACGCCATAAATCTCGCCCTGTAATAAGCAATAATGAATGAATCCGAATCTCGCTGAAAAGGGAAATAATAATAACGAGGGCGACGAATATTCTTACAATCGACACCGCCTCCCCCGTTGTAAAGGAAAAAGTACTCCCGCTGATTTCTCACTTGTTTTATTGTCGAAGGGAGGCGTGGGGGCGTCTAAATTATGTTTTATGAGTGCTTTCGCAATTTAATTTCTTGAATGAAATGTTATAATAAAACTCAAATATTGGGTGTAATTAATTTTAACAAATATATTTCTGGCAATACCTAATAATGACTAACAGAAGTCAAATTATACCTGGATATAATTTGATTGTGTTTGCAGAAACATCAGTTTGTAAATAATAAGGCAATGAAAATCTATTTTCACATTTGTGCTTAAGTTTAAAGTTTTATTAATTAATAGAAATTACCTCACAAAAACTAATTTACCTACAATAATTACACGATTATAGTTTAAACCTTTTCAGATCAATATTAAGTATTATCCCATTTTATATAACTCATCAAATTAAATACTATGCACTTTAAACAAATGCAATTAACCATTAAATTTTACCTGAAATTTATTAAATATACTAATTAAACTTGATTAAAACACTACCAGCCGTAATAATAGTCGAGAATTAATTCGAGATTAAAGATTAATCCTCGGATCGGGCTAAAACGCGTCAAATAGTCGGTATAATGCCGGATTATTTCTATAAATAATCTTAGATACGTCAATAAATAGCGATTAAGCTAGGACTTGATAATTGATCTGTGTCTATTAGTACGACTATTAGAAACCTTTGTTTTTGTAAAGTATTTTAATCAAGTTATTATCATCTTCACGTGACTCAATTAATCCAAATACTAATTTAACATTAAAAATAAAGAATACACAATTATGTCTATCAATAAAAAAACGACACCATTATACATTCACATTAAAATAACGATTTCTACGTGGAACACATTTTAATACCTGAAGATTGATGCCGGAATTAAGGTAAATTATTAACTGGGGACGCGAGATGAATAAAACGAAAATAAAACCTTAACATTCTCTGTCTGTTTTATAAGGAGCATCATTTATATTTTACGGTTGCTAACTGCCGTACGACAAGGCCCATTCGTCATGCACGGCGGGGCGGTGTAGGGGGTTCGGTAGGAGAAGCGCGGGGGTGCACTATTCCGAGCCGCGACTTGCTCATCCAGAAGGTAACAGGTAAACAATAATTCCAGCCGAGACCCAAACAGCCATTAATCTAAATTTCGTGTGTATATATGTGCGCACTGGCTGTGTGTACGAGAATAAGGGGGTAGTTTTAATTTAATTACACACCTGGTGACTGTGTTTTTTATTAAAAGTATCCCCGCCGGCGTTTCCTAAGTCGGAGCTGTGCTAACAAGAAGTGTCTCGTTATTTGTAACGAGGCAGGGATTGTATCTCTACGTTGGATAATAGTAAATAATTGTATAGGGATTTTATTGTATGTAATTTCAGTTTAAAAAATTGTAATACCCTGTTACTAGTTGAATTGTAAGTAGCTTTTAAAATTCACTCACAAAACAATTTAAAATATCAATGTTACCAGGAACTTTATCAAATGTCACATATGATATTAATATCAAATATGATATTAACAAAGTAAGTTTTGTTTATCATTTGATAATCTTCCTGATTCAAGATGTATCACAAAGTTATGGCTTCAAGCATACAACAGCAATGTTACTTTTTAACTTTACTTAGTTATATAAACACCAACAAAATAAAAACAATGATTAATAAATAATTTACATATAAATAGCCCCAATTCGATCCTTGTGGTAAACCTAGTACCCAGCGTGTATTGCTTTTTCCTACAAAATTTCACATAATTTGTTTAAATGTATTGTTTTAAAAAAAAAAGACTAAATATGTCAATAAAGAATCTCTTAAACCTAATCTACTTATTGAAAAAGGTGAAATTTCATCTGCGAATAGTTTGGAGAAGAAAATTTGAGCACATCGGCCCTGAAAAAGTAAAGATATGATAGTAACTCCGCCAGCATTAAACTCAGCACCGAAATAAAGCAAACAACATACGCGATAAAACAAAAAATTGAGTTCTTTAAAAAGATAAGAGAAAATCTCAACAAGTTCGAGCTTCGGTAAATTAGACGCATTAAGTGACTATAGTTTCTAACTAGACATAGTACTTCTAGTTTGATAATGTCAAGCTAAAATTGTCAAAACTATAGTTTTTCACAAAGTGAAAATGTTTTTTATTTCTGAAGAATAATGTATAACGAAGTAGAAGCCTCCACCGTTAACAATAACATTGCTTATTGACTTGTATCAAAGTCAAGAGGACATCTTGAACTGTTGTTCGCAACTTTAAGACTCTCTTCGCCACAAAAGGGATAAACCAGATTTGTGATTGTAAGAACTCCAGAGGATGAATGTGCAGTATTTAAACCCTACGAGGACAGTGAAAACAAAAAAAAAAGTTCCTTTAAAAGAGTCTAAAAACTCCAGAAGCAAAAAAAAGGAGACAATCTCAGTAAAGTCGAGCTTTAGTAAATTAGATTCACTACAGAAAAACTTGCTAAACGCCAGGAAAAGTTTAATGGTAATGAGCCAAATTGAGAACAAACAAACAACTAGTTTTGCGGTAAACTTGTCTTCCAAAAAGGACAAATGACGACAGTGAAGTGAAAAAAAATGCTTTCATTACATAGAATGTAATAAGAAATTGGTTGTTGACATATATCAAAGCCAAGAGGACGTGTTATACTGTTGTGGCTAACTTTAAGACTATCTTCTCCCCAAAAGCGGTAAACCAGATTAGTTATTGGAAGAACTCCAGGCGTTAAATGTGAAGTGTTCAAACCCTACGAGGACCATCAAAGCAAATAAAATGAGTTCCTTAAAAAGAGAAAGTCTAAAACTCCAGAAGATCTCAGTAAAATCGAGCTTCAGTAAATTATATGCTCTTTCGAAAAAGGTCAGGTCTAGGCACAGGAAAAATACTACCACTACTACCAACTACTAGTCTTGCGGTAAAATGGTATTCCAAATAGATGAAATGATGGCAGAAAAGACAATTAGGTAGAAGAATGCGTTTGGTCCATAGAATGCAATTAACAGTTGATTGTTGACATGCATTAAAGCCAAGAGGATGTGTTGTGCTATTGTGCCTCACTTTAAGACTATCTTTTCTCCAAAAGAAGTAAACCAGATTTGTGATTTTGAAGAGAGGATTCAAATTTTTTTTTAAGTTGACAATCGAGTCACTCAGCTCCAGAAACTTATTTTCCTCGTGGGGTTTGAACACTTCTCATTCAACGCCTGGATGAGAAGATGTACCTGGAGCTGAATGTCAACGTAAAAAAGTAACTATGAATCCTTTCAGAAATTTCAAGCCGAGGGTATAGACGTCGGGGTTACTAATGACAGCCTCAATAGAATTCCCATTGAGAATGAAACAAGATGTTATCGATGTAAGTAGACCTAATCAGAACCAAACGTGCTCAATGGGAGAAACCCTAGACTTTACTAAAAAGATGCCAGATCTATAGCCACAAGAGGTTGATAGAAATCTAGACGTTGTGATGGTTGAGAAAATTATTAAAGTTTCGATCCTTTTCTAAACCTACATATACTGCCAAAAGATGATCAATATATTTAAGGTGATAGACAAGGCTATGGCTTTAGATCAAACGCTATTGAGATGAAAAACAATAAATGATTCGCACCATCATCTCAAAGAGGAACTTGTAAGATAATTCAATAATTATTTTTAGTACTAGACGTCAACGCTGTTAATGACCTCACATATGAACACCTTCGCCAATAAAGTGCAGCATTGCTATCAGTAAAGCATGCAAGATTTATAGCTCAGAGCGGTAGGTCTATAAAAATTCAGACGTTATAAAATCATAGATCTTCATTAGAACATTTCACGTTTACCAATATTTCTCAATTTTATAGCTGGTACTTGTTGAGCTACCCTCTTCATGGAACCAGATATGTAAGATATTGGGAGAAACAATGCAAATTATTAATGTTTTTACCAAATTGAATCAATGTGTCATATAAACCCTTGATAAAATGGAGATAATTTTGGTGAAGAAAAACACTTGTTGTGTTTCATATTGTTAACAAGTATTAACAAGTGTTTTGATTTACATGACACATTGATTCAATTTGGTAAAAACATTAATAATTTGCATTGTTTCTCCCAAAATACTTAAAACTTCTTGATGCACGCTCGTGCCAGGAGAAGATTCAGCCGTGGTCTGAAACGCAAACCGATGGCTCTGGTCAAGAAATTGCGTAAAGTCAAGAAGAAAGCTCACCCAAATGAGAAGGCAGAGATTGTTTGTTTGTTGTTGTTTCCATTATGGGTGCCTGCAACGACAAAACCTTCAACTTTGTTGAAATCAAGCCAGACATGATTGGACATTGGCAACTTAGTTGAGCGTTCCCAAATTTGGTTCCACTTTCGCTTTGTTCGTTAATTCTTTAACGAACGTCCACCCCAGAGCCTAGCTTTCTTTGATGAACGACTATACGCGGTATCGAGTTGTATGCTTTGATGAATAAATTTAAGATAAGGACTTTTTGGTGAAAATAATAACTTTCACTGATGAACGAAGATGCGCGTTTTATCGACCCTCTGCTTCTGTGGATAGGATTAAAGAATTTCAAACAACTGCCATGCCATATCCACTTGATGACATTCGGTAATTCCTTGAATTAGAGAAGAACACGTCTTAGCGCTTGAATTTTCTACGGTTAAAAATATTTATTCACATAATACACTACTTAAATCATATTATATAATATATAATACTTCTCAATCACGAACTTTTTCTTACGAGCTCTCCCTCTAACAACGTTTTCCAAAAAAAACTTTTTCGTTCTTATAAAAACACATCAAATCCACGAATCCAAGTTGGCCTTCATAAAAAATTGGTCTACATCTTCGTTTCAACATGTTCTTTACAGTAATTACATCGGCGACTAAAAATATTTAAATCATTATGAGTTATTTTTGAATTCTCGTTGTACACCATCCTCGTAAATAATGATTTAATAAAAAGATGAGCTTCTTCTTTTTATATTGTTTTATAAGATAACCGAGGCTTATAATTTAAAACTAGAGGGTAGGATAGTGGCCACCCACCCACCCTACATACTTACAGAAACAACAATAATTAAAAAATTATTAACATCTACATTTTCTGATTTTATTTTTCAAAACTAAAACAGTAACAGTTGGGAAAGAACCTATATTTATGTAGGGTAGGTGGGTGGCCCCTATCCCACCCTCCAATTTCTATATCACACACGAGTGTTTTACTGAATTCTAATTTTATCAAAACCACATGGATACTAGAACTACGGTGTAAACTTTTCTGTGTTTAATATTTTTTTATAAACATACCGTCGCTTATAATTTAAAACTAGAGGGTAGGATAGTGGACAAAAGGAATAAGACTTCTCCCCAAAAGCGGAAAACCAGATTTGTAATTGGAAGAACTCCAAACTGAATGTGGAGTGTTCAAATCCCACGAGGAGAAGACGTATCTGAAGCTGACTGGCTCGATGGTCAACGTAAAAAAACTAACTTTAAATCGTTTCAAAAGTTAGATAGATTTCAAGCCAAGGGTGTAGACATCGTAATAACTGATGATAGGGGAAAGAAAGTGGAACCAGCGAGTCGATCAAAACAGAATAAATTAACATAGAGAAGAAAGTGGACTGGAAACATAGTTAATTAGAAATATAATATTGGCGTTTAATAAATAAAGTCTAATCTGAAACCATAACATTCAGGAAAGAACATTTATAGCAAGAATCCAAAGACAGGACGTCTTAGAAAGTAGAGTTTTCAAGAAAATACAGTCTTTATTTTTAGAACTAGACGTCCACTCTGCTAAGGCAGATTATATCTTACCTGATCTGCCAATAACGAGCATAAAGTATGATAATAATAATAATAATATCTCTTTATTTCAAAGTGTCATGTACATGTACAAGATGAAATTTACGTCAAAACTTACGCGAGTTCTTTAGCCACGAATGGGAGATTGAAGAAATCCAAACGTTGTGAAGGGTGAGAAAACTATTGAAGATTCTATCTTTGGTAAACTGGTACAGACTTACAATAGATTCCCGACATATTTAAGATAATAGAGAAGAATATGGCTAATTATGAGGTACCATTAACTTTAAAACCAATAAAAGATTCGTACTACCTTCGTAACGTAAGCGTAAGCAATCGTCTTTGAAAGTGGAATTTGTAAGACAATCCCGATCAATATTTTTAGAACTAGATACAAACGCTGTTAAGGCACTTTATATCTCAACGACTTTGCTAATAAAGTGCAACACTAATAATCGTAAAGCATGAGAGATTTATGGCTCAGAGCGGAAGGTAACGTTAGAAAATTTTAGAATAGTTACGTTCACCAATTATCTCTATTTTATATATTTAAACTAGACAAGGCTTTACATGAATTAGTTAAAAACATTAGTTGCATTTGCATTGTTTTTACCAAAATTCTTAATACTTCTAGTACTGAGTTGGGCGTTTCCAAATTTAGATCCACTTTCGCTTTGTTCGCGTTGGAAAAAAAATTCAGGAATGAACAGGTATCGAGTTTTATGCTTTAATGTATAAATTAAAGATAAAGATTTTTCGACGAACAACTATACGCTGATTATGGAATGTTTGCTTCTGTGGATAGGATTAAGTTTTTCAAACAACTGCCATGCTATGTCCACTTTATGACATTCGGTAAATGCTTGAATTAGTGAAGGACACATCTTAGCGTTTAGATTTTCTACGGTTATAAATTTTTCTTCACATAATACACAACTTCTCAAAGTCTTTCTAGCATGAACTTGTTCTTACGAGCTCTGCCTGTAACAACGTTTTTTCAAAAAAACTCGTTTCGTTATTATAAATACACATCAAATCCACGAATCCAAGTTAGCAAGTTAGCCTTCATCATAAATTGGTACACCTTTTCGTTTTAACATGCCTTACAAAGTAAAATCGCATCTGCAGTACTTTTTAAATCATCATTAGTTATTTTTGAATTTTCGTTGTGTACGCCAACCTCGGAAATAATGATTTGATAGGAAAGTAAGCTTCTTCTTTTTATAATATTGTTTTATAAGGTAACCATGGCTTGTAATTTGAAACTGAAGGGTATGATAGTAGCCACCCACCCACCCTACATATTTATAGATACTTAAGTTGCAATAGTGCTTAAATAATCATCAACAACATCTACATTATGTGATTTTGTTTTAGGAAACTAAAACAGTTACAGTAGGGAAAGCACCAATATATATGTAGGGTGGGAGGGTGGCCTCTATCTCTCCCTCCAATCTCTATATCATACACTAGTGTTTTACTGAATTCTAATTTTATCAAAACCAGATGGGTAAATTTCTCTCTATTTAATATTTTTTATAAGCATACCATTTTTAATTTCATTTTAAAACTGGAGGGTGGGTGGGTGGCCACTATCCTACCATTCAACCTATAGATCATACACGAGTGTTTTGCTGAGTACCAATTTGATTCCAAACATATTTCGTACTAGATTTAATAAGTAAACCTCCCTTCTTTTATTTTTATGACTTTTAATAAGGTCGCCGTAGCTGCTAATTTAGAATTAAAGGGTAGGATAGTGGCCATCCACCCACCCTAAAATACACAAAAACTTAAGTTACAACAGTGCTTAAAAATCATTAACATCTACATTATCTGATTTTGTTTTAGGAAACTAAAACAGTTACAGTGGGGAAAGTACCAATATATATGTAGGGTGGGTGGGTGGCCTCTATCCTACCTTTCAACCTCTATATCACACACGAGTGTTTAGCTGATTTCTAATTTTATTAAAACCAGATGTATACTAGATATACAGTATAAACCTCTCCTCTCTCCTGTTTAATATTTTTTTATAAGCATACCGTCGCTTATAATTTAAAACTGAAGGGTGGGATAGTGGCCACCCACCCATCCTATATATTTAACAAAACTAAAGCTAAAACAGTGTTGATAAAATCATTAAAAACACCTACAAAATGTGATTTTGATTCAGGCCAACTAAATCAGTTACATTGATGAATATACCAATATTTATGTAGGGTGGGCGGGTGGCCTTTATCCCACCCTCCAACCTTTAGATCATACACGAGTGTTTTGCTGAGTAACAATTTGATTCCAAACATATTTCGTTCTAGATTTTATAACTAAATTTCTCTTCTTTTATTTTTGTGACTTTTAATAAGGACACCGTCGCTGATAATTTAAAATTGAAGGGTAGGATAGTGGCCACCCACCCACCCTACATATACACAGAAACTTAAGTTACAACAGTGCTTAAAAATCATTAACAACATCTACATTATCTGATTTTGTTTTAGGAAAGTAAAAACAGTTACAGTGGGTAAAGTACCAGTATATATGTAGGGTGGGTGGGTGATCTCTATCATACCCTTCAACCTCTATATCAAACACGAGTTTTTTACTGATTTCCAATTTTATCAAAACCAGGTGGGTACTAGATATACAGTGTAACCTTCTCTCTGTTTAATATTTTTTTATATTTAAGAGTGAGATAGTGCTAGAGATAGAACAACAGTGCAAACAAAACAATTTATGCATATTCGGCTTCCCGGAAACTGAAAATGAAAATATCGAAGACAATATATTGACTACTATCAAGAACAAATTAAAAATTAATCTACGAAAAGAAAACATCAACGGATGCTACAGACTAGGAAAACATCTGCAAAGTAAATCACGCCCAGTCTTGCTTAAGTGTGTGAATTATAAGGACAAATTAAATATATATGCGAACAAAAATAAATGAAAGGGGACTAATATTATAATACAAGAAGATCTTACACAAATGCGGATTAAATTGGTTCGTGATGCATTTAATAAATTTAGTAAACGAAATGTTTGGACAAACGGGGGAAAAATCTTTGTTACATATAACAACAAGAAACATGAAATATTTTCTGCGGAATTATTAAAAAGTATCAATGTTTAATCGCTTAAAATATTTAACCATAAACACAAACGTGATTTATTTAAGGATTACTAATTATTTTGAAATGTTGTATATCATTTGTATTATGCACAATTAGTTAATTTAAACATGTGAATATTATTTATTTTTCGCAGAGTGGAGAATAAGTTATTTGTTTATTTTATGAACCATAATTATTTTGTACATATGAATTGTTATGGTGCAGATCTTTCCAAAATAGCAGATAAATATGTATATACTTTAGATGAATGTCAAACAAATATAAAGAATTTCACCCAATACGCACAAAGCCTTATATAAATATTTTTCAAACAAATATTCGTAGTATTTCGAAAAACTTTGAAAGTTTAGGAACATATTTAGATATTTTAAATATTAAATTTGATGTTATTATTTTAACGGAAACATGGAATTGCTCCAAATATCATTATTTTAATATCGAGGATTACACATTATATCATAATGAAAGCTGTTTAAATCAAAATGATGGTGTTCCAATCTATATCAAATCCTTTATTATACATACAAATAAAATTATTGATATCAATGGGTTTAAATTTATGAGAACGAATATAGAGTTGAGTAAACAAAAAATCGCTATTACATCTGTTTATAGGCCTCACACTTATGCGACTAAAGATTTCATCAATTCCTTTCAATTATATTTAAGTAAATATTCTAAAACACAATTTGGAATATTTGCTGTGGATACTAACATAAATATTAATAAAATAAATTACAATTCAGTTAATGAATACATTAATACTTTATGTGAATTTAATTTGCAACCGTATATACATAAATAAAAGCACACGCATAGATAAAAACCATGAGCCCTGCATAGATCATTTTTATATAAAATGTAATATGTCATTTGATAAAATTCTCCCCTTAATTGTTGAGAGTAATTTTGCTCACTGTCCAGTAACTATAAGTATCAACCTGTCTGAATTACACAATAAATGATAAGACAATAAAAATAATATGTTTGAATTGAAAATAATAGATTATAAAAAATTGAAAACTAATTTACTAAATCAAAATTGGGATTTTAAAAGAACATCAACTATAGATGAATCGTGTAGTAACCTAATAGACATTTTAAAAGCAAATATTTTATTAACAACACACACAAAAATTATTAGAAAACAAAAACGCCGAAAACCTTGGATACGAATAAGTTGATTGAACAAATTGAACTAAGAGATCACCTACATAAAGTCTATTTAAAAAGTAATACTAATGCTGAACTTTATAATAATTATAAAAAAAAATAGAAATAATGTAACAAGCTTAATAGGTGATGCTAAAAACAAAATTAATAAATTTCAAAATAGTGGACAATTTTGGAATTTAATAAAACAATCCACGAACACAAAAATAATTAAAACTGTCCCAACATATTTAAAAATTACACAAAAATGCTTAATTAATGACAACTTTGAAATAGCTAATGAGTTTAATAAATACTTTGCTAATATAGGAGAAAATATGGCGAAAAAAATAACACACAATGGAAAGTTTACAGTTTAGTACGGAAGATGCGTTAGCTCATTTTGTCTCATAAATTTACCAGGCCATTGATATGGGAAAACCATCAGTGGCCATTTCATTAGACCTTGCAAAAGCATTTGACACGGTGTGTCATGATATATTATATGATAAATTAGAACTATATGGCATTCGTGGAAAGGCTCTTGAAATTATAAAAAAGTTATCATACCAATAGAACACAATACGTTATATTTAATAAAATATTAAGCAACCCCTTGTACCATGGGGTTGCCACAGGGTAGTGTAATAGGTCCGCTCTTATTTATAATATACTTGAATGACATCATTAAACAAGATAATACAGAAACAAGTTATTCTACTTTAACCTCCTATGCTGATGACACCATTGTACGTATAATTGGAAATAGTTGGGAAGTAGTTTTCGAAAAATCAACGACACTAATTTCAACATTAAAACGAAAGTTTGATTCTAACTTACTCAGTCTTAATTTAAAGAAAACAAAATTTATATCATTTTCTTCATAAAAAAGTAATATTCCAGATATAAATGAATTAACAATGTACACAACACAATGTACTCTTAACTGTAAATGCACGAAGATTGCACGGGTAAATACGATTTCATATCTAGGTATCTTAATTGATCAACATCTCAAATAGGATGAACATACGACATACCTTACGAAGAGAATTAGAAGATTTGTCTACTTATTTAATAAATTGGAATTCATTATGAATTTAAACTCATTTAGAGCGATTTGGTTTGGATATATTCAATCAATTTTAGCTTACGGGATACTGGTATGGGGTGGCCGTTTAAAAACTCATCGTCAGCAGGTTATAACATCACAAAAACTTATCTTAAAAATAATGTGTAAAAATAACCTACATATATTCAAGCACGCAAATATTTAAAGATGCAGAGGTTCCTGATTTAAATAAACTAAACGTTATCTCCATTGCAAAATATATATTTAAAAATAGATCAGATTCTAATTTACTTTTTGCTCATGGTCATAACTACTCTACAAGTATTGCTGAAAATAATATTTCGTATAATAAACAAATTAGAAAGGCAATTGGGAAAACATCTTTTTTGTATTTTGCTGTAAAAGTATACAATTTTCTAATAACAATCTTTGATTTTTATTCAATTAACAACACATATGAGTTCAAATACAAACTTGAAAAGGGATTGAAAAATGTTAATTCTGATGAAATTGCTGCTATCTTGAAAAGGGTTGCGTAAACGTTATTACTTGTTATTTATACATTTGAAATGATAATTCAATATGATGCATATAATCTATAAAACACTATTAAGTTCTCTCTTCTCAACAAGCTTATAGCTTAGAGAATGGGGAGCTATCAACGGTGTTTAAAGACATGAATTTACATTTATTTTTATGCTTATAAAATTAAATGTTATTGTACTAATGTATTTATAAATAAATGGTTTATTATTATTATATGTGGGATGGGTGGGTGGCCTCTAACCAGATATATACTAGATCTATTGTGTAAACTTCTCTTTCTTTAATATTTTTTGAAAGCATATTGTCGCTTATAATTTAAAACTGGAGGGTGGGAGAGTGGCCACCCACCCACCCTACATATTTAAGAAAACTAAATCTACAACATTTTTAATGAAATTATTAACAACAACTACAAAATCTGATTTTGTTTCAGACGAACTAAACAGTTACATTGATGAATGTATCAATATATATATGTAGAGTGGGTGGGTGGCCTCTATCCCACCCTCCAACCTATAGATAATACACGAATGTTTTGCTGAGTAACAATTTGATTCCGAACATATGTCCTACTAAACTTTATAAGTAAACTTCTCTTCTTTTATTCTTATAACTTATTATAAGGAAGCCATCGCTAGTAATTTAAAAATCGAAGAGGCCACCCACCCACCCTACATATTTTTAGAAACTTCAGTTACAACAGTGCTTAAAAATCATTAATAACATCTACATTGTTTGATTTTGATGTAGGAAACTAAAACAGTTACAGTGGGGAAATTACCAATATATATGTAGGGTGGGTGGGTGGCCTCTATCCCACCCTCTAACCTATAGATCATACGCAAGTGTTTTTTTGAATATCAATTTGTTTACAAACAGATTTGTGAACAATGGCAATGAAATTAGGTAGTAGCAGAAATAGACATTGTTCAATATTATCGAGGAACAGTCACAGATTTAACCCAAAAAATCGCTACGAGCTAGATTTGAGTCAATCAAAGAAGGCTCAAAGAAAGGGCCAATTTCGAAGTATGAAAATAAATTATGCAGGATGTACAGAACACAACAAATAGTTTTCAAAAGTATTCCAAGATTTGCGTTTATGTGCTGGAAAAAATTCAAAATTTCAAGTGCACACTGTATTAAAGATGGGTTTCTGCTCGTATAATCAAGGCTTAATATAACTCAAGATAAAACACTCCAAAATCAATTTGGTTATACTTATTTCTTTTTTTAGGTATGGTGAGCTAAGAAAAATACAATAAATAAGTACATTTTTACTAAGTGAAGAAACCCATTTTTTTTATTTTTTACAATTTTAAACAATTTCAGTGACTATAGTTTCGAATATAAGCTATTCATTATCAAACTTAAAGTTTGATAATGAATAGCTTATATTGTAGTGGTAAAACAAAGTTATTGTGTCTCATTTACAAATAAATTGTCATTATTTTTAAAACCATAAAATTTACCAGAGCTCTTACTATGATGATTTGGAGACGGGTACGGATTTTTTTATACACATTAAAAATACAAATGTCTATTCATATATTATTTCTTTATAATAATATAGTTTTTTTTAATAAATTCAGTAATTTAAATACGTTATACTTTTTTCTAACACGAACTTATAACTAACATGCAACATGAGCGAAGAATAAGTGGATTAGTCAGTTATGTTAACGAGTTGATCTTAAGGAGAAAACTTATGTTTTATTAATATCCGCGCGGTAATTAACCCGCAATTAAGGGCATATGCACGCCAAGGTTATAACTCAGCGGATCCTTATTTAACAGGCTTAAGTTCGTTATATCTACTTTATACTTTGATAGACGATAATCCTGGCAAATTCACTCGTTAGTGTTCCCTTTTGGTTCCGGGTTCTTGGATACGGTTTAATCGCACTAATGCAAATAAGCATGCCGT
Organism: Ontholestes murinus; assembly: GCA_963969525.1. Classification (NCBI taxonomy): domain Eukaryota; kingdom Metazoa; phylum Arthropoda; class Insecta; order Coleoptera; family Staphylinidae; genus Ontholestes; species Ontholestes murinus. The sequence continues at coordinate 136,921 of CAXAKX010000523.1, read as the reverse complement.
TTTAATTAGCGCCCTTTGTGCCTTATTAATTTCTTTGTAATCATTAGGAGCCTACTGCTCCCTTTATTCGATTAAGTCAGTGGCAATAAACTTTAATTAGTACGAATTGACGTTTTATAAATATGAAAAATTTTGACTTGAGATTACGAATGGATCTTTATGATTCTCGGCGTAAAAAACATTTATTATGATATCGCACCCCTTTGTCATCAGCTTAATGAACACGAAAGGGAATCGCGTCATAATATCGCGCCGCGGCGGAGGAACAAAGGTGCCGACACAAAAACACGCAATAAACGACGCCTAAACATCTCTCACATAATATTCGAGTTTCAATACATTTTAATCACTCGCCCCCCTTTTCGAAATAAAGTGGACTATTATTATTTCCCACCGGGGCGACAAGAAAGTACGAATGAGTTGCTGAACACGAATTAATCACCGGGCATTTCTTATGGCCCAGCCCACCCCCTCATACCTACCCATAATTCACAAGATTAATAGCCCACATAAGAAATATTATTTTAATAATTAATCAGCTGGCGGTGGTGTAAAGGATTATTCAGTAATGGCGGTGATAAATAACGAACGAATGGATTGACACAAAAAGTTGAAAATAATCATAATTCACTCGGTCTATATCGTTGTAATTAATTTATTTTAAGTTATAGAAATTAATCGTAGAGTACTTAATGTTAAGAAAATAATTTATATCTATTAAATTCTGAATTGAATGAATACACTTTGTTATTTCCTATAACCAATAGTGATAATTTTTCACAACGCAAATCAAACCGTAAAAATTCTTAATTAATTAATATATACATTATTTAATGTACCTTAAATGCACAATGTATTTGATGATCAAATATAATTTAAATTATTATTAGAATATATAAATATATGTAAAATTAGAATCAAAAATTTAAATTTTCTTTCACATCGATGTGATAATGTCCATCAAATGAAACAAAACCAATTTGGCTAATTAATAACATTAATGATTGATTCGGCTTTCGGAAATGAAATATGCACACGTTCGTACGGTTCCGGGCCGATCAATTTTTTAAATAACGAATTATTAAATCCCATCTCCCCCGTCGCTCCCACACCCGCGCCCCTCGCGTCTACAAACAATAAAATATTGGTTTAGGATTTATTAACAAATCCAGGATTGCACGGGCGTAAATATTTGCCGGCGTTTATAATCAAGAGATCAATTGAGTTAAATATAAATCGACGCAACAAACATCCGAATTTCGAAATAAATTGTCGGCATCGGTTTCATCCGGTGCGCAAAAAGTAATCCATTTTTTGTTTGTTAATTTGCTCAATGAATTCCTTTATTTTTGTACTTGATGCCAGTTTATGTTTTAAATGGTTAAAAATTACGTTAACGTCCTCTTCATAACAGTTGAATTTTGTAATACCTTAATTAATTCTCCTAATCTTGTATTGATGTCTTCTCCCACCACACACCTTCCTCCTACCCCAATGTTCTTTTCTATCTCCTCTCTTATCTTCCTCCATGTTTTCCTTATTCCCACGATCATCACCCCTTCGCTCTTCCTCTCATCGAATTCTTTCTTACTTCCTTCATTTCCAATCTAAAATCTCCCAATTACCCATGTTTCCACTATTTTATTCTCTTTCCCTTTTTTGCCTCTAATCGTTTTTTGTTACTTATAAAATACAATCAATCAATCAAACAGAATATGTGCAATAAATAAATAATACAATTCTAGTTATAAAATATTCATCAGTATGCATTTATCATGAAAAAAAAAGCGAGTGCAGTTTTACAGTTTTATGTGAAAACATAAAAAAAATATTTATTTATATGGAATATTACAGAGCGATTAAATTGCTTTTGAAGTGCATTTTTAACGCATATATTGATACGTTTCCACGTTTTCCGGTGAATATGTTTAGTTATATTTATTTACACGCTTTCCATATTTTGCAATATTATGCAACTATTTATTTGCTTGTTTAGCAACTACCAGTCGGGAGAGTTATTATGTTTTTTTTTATTGGAAATTTCCATGTAGGGTTGCGCAATTTGCATCGAATTCAATTTGTAATGTAATAACGTTTAAATGCCGCTTTAAAATGGAATGGCGAGAGGGAGAAGTAAGTGGAAATTTGTGTTTTTAACCAGGAATAATCACAAGAAGGCAAGTGTAAACAAACATAAAGGTTCTTAAGTGGATTTGGTCAAGGGTTCTGCATTTCTGAGGGATCGTCCACTTTTGCAAATAGGTTACATGGGAGATCCTACAGCATTTTCCTTCCCTCATGAGGTGGTGTTCCTTAGCGACCCTGCACTACGGTCTTCATGGTCCTTTTGTGCGCCTCTCGATGTTTTACACCCTTTGTACTCTTGTGTCTTCTATGAAGTCTGCAAGGGGATACTAATCCTACAGCTTTATTGACGTGGCATCTCTTTAATGTTGAAATGTGGTATATAGCTAGTCATTGTCTTGGGCTTTTACTTTTGATACGATTTCATATGTGCAGGGTCCTTTCGCTACCAGGATAATTTAGAGTCCAAATAAACTTAGTAGTCTTCTTCCTATCGGCTTTTCTCAAGGTTTATGAGGTGACCTATATCAAATCTCCTGGCTGACAAGTTTCTCCTGTTTCCCTCCTTTTATCTGTTTAAACCTTCCGTTGATTCTGGGATTTTTGATGTTTGTCTCAGGCCTGGTAAAATATGTTGATCATTCCTTGTTTGCTTTTCATCCTTCGTAAAGATAGGCGATATGGGGGCTGGGAGATCGGGAGGTGATCTCCTATGGTTATATAATATTCTACAGCCATCATAAGGGGTCTTCTCTTTTCTTTTCAAACAAGTGCTGATGTTCCCGTAAAATTTGATTAACGGCGGATTTTTCTGGAAATCACAGGCTTCATCTTTATCTCTGAGGATTATTTATTCTATTTGGGAGTAGAATGGTACGATCAACCATTTCTCCTGCATTATGTAAACAAATTGAGAACTGTGAACGATACTTCCAACTCTTGAAGCGAAATCACAATAGGTTCCTATCCCTCTGTTAGTTCTGATGCGTAGTCACAAGCCTTTTTTATTCTTTCTTGGGGATACTAGTTCGATCTTCCTTTACTGGACGAATGCTCTCTTTCTTTTTTCTCCACTTGTCCCAAAATCACCATGCCCTCTTTTTGAGGTTTAAGATGAGCCCCGCGTCTTTGATCAAGACAACGACAAGTAACGTTTTTGTGAGTAGTGAGTGCTGCCTTCCACAAAGTTTGTTGGATGCTGAGGTGAATTATATCATTCCAATTTTGTTCAAACCGTCGGTGAGTGTGATCTTAATGTGTAGCCTTGTTTAGCTGCTAGACACGACCGAATTTTTGTGTTTGAGTAGGTGATTCCTACCTTGACTCCAATGGATGTTCCCAAGGCATGTCTGTCTCGTATATGTGGTTTTAAGTTGGTGCAGCAAAATCCTATGAAGGGAAGTACCTCGTTCTGCAATCGTCTATTACAGTTAGGACAGTTTCGCCCTAACGTAATTCTCTTGTAATTCTGAAAGTTGAAAATTATAAAATATAATATATACGTATTATAAGCGAACGAAACTTATTGAATTCTTACAAATAATTCTAAATATATACATACATAAACAACTTAACAATCGTTCATTTTAAATATATTAATGTAAACTATTGATATTATATACCATCAAGTCAGTAGCTTATATGTGGTAGAATTAATTTGAACTTGATTATTTACTCTATATACGAGGTGTGCCTAAAAAGTTCGCGGAATTTTTTTATAAACGTTTTATTTTACAATTAATTTTGTACTAATACAATGTCCCCTTTAAAATATTCCCCCCTTAATGCAATGCACTTGCTCCAACGATGCTTCTACTGCTGAAAACACGTTTACAGTTGATCTTCAGTCAGGCCCTTCAGTAGCCTCATCGTCTCTTTTTTAATGTTCTCAACGTCCCTAAAATGGCGTCCCAAAAGTAGCATTTTGCACTTTGGGAACAAAAAGAAGTCGCAAGGTGCTAAATCGGGCGAATACGGTGGGTGATCGATCACTCGAAAAACACGGGCTTTTAACCTTTTTAAAACTTCAACTTAAGACGCGATCAATGTTTTCTTCAGTTTTTTAAGTGGAAGGACGTCCTTCTCGTTCGTTGTCCTTCACACTGTCCCGTTCTTTCTTGAATTAAGTTACCCACTTGTGAATAGCAGTTTTTTAAGGAATCATCTCCATAAACTGTATTTAAGTTAAAATTTGAGTAGGAGTTTTACCAAGTTTTGTGAGAAATTTACTGTTGATACTTAGAAAGGGTTAAGAAAAAATTCACACAACCGCACAACAGACTCAGAAGCCGATGAAACTTGGACTGAGGTTCCGTTAGAGTAAAAAGACTGGGCCGAGGTCACTGGCTTGCCCCCACTACTCCACAACAAACCATGGGGAGGGAATTCCGCTACTTTTTAGAACACGTTGTATTACTTTTTATCTAAGCGCGAAATAGTCTTTTATATGATGTAAGGTATTTAGAATTTTGTATAGACTCAAGAAGCATTTTGAATAATTTATGCAAAAACACTTTTTTTAGTTCTTAAGCCATACTTATTATTAAATTTTTGGTTTTTCAAAAGTCCTCTTATTTCTGCCATAGCTTTGGAAGTTCATGATTAGTACTCTGAAAGTAAATAATTATTTCACATTTATTATGTCAACAGAGTTTTCTGATTTATATAATGCGGAATTTATGGGTTTTATTATCCGATTTTGGGAATATTCAATTAGCTTGATTAAGTATTCTGAAGCATGACTCCATATTGTTATTCCATAGTTCACCAATCTTACAACAATTGAATGATAAATTAATTTTAAAATATCTTGTGGTATAAACCTTTTAAGATGTAAAAATCTCTCAGCCAGATGTCTTAGTTTCCTATTTAGATTACGAATGTGTTGGCTCCAAGTAAAATGATTATCCATGATAACCCCTAGATATTTGTGAGATTCCAATACTTCTAAAACATCAAGACAAGTTTGAATAATTGAGACATTCAAGCATTCCTTGTAGCATACAATAATACCACCATCGGCTTTATTATATTTCTTCAATATTCACTAATACATCTTGCTTTAGTTTAACTTCAGATAATACTATCACATCCATACTGTTTAACACACTGTTTATATGCACCATACAAACTATCAAAATGGCCGATAATTGAGTTAATGTTCAAATGTATTATATTAAAAAAGTTCTTATGACAGCCAATTAATTAATTGTTCCAGTCGTCTATTGATTGAAAAACTGTTCACTGTTTTAGTGATTAAATTATGACCAATTGGTTCAATAAGAAAAAAAGAAAAATAATAATACCAGCTTATTTTATATTATCAATATCTGATCCTTGATCTTAAGTAGCATATTTAATGCATCATTAATTACATTATTTTGTTTTTGTCTTCTGCCTATAATTATATTTCTTTTCTCATATTCTATAATTTTCATTCTCTACCTCAAAGATTCTTTCTTTCTTAGCAGTACTCTGACTTCCTGTGCGTCGATTTTATGTATTAACTCATATTTGGTTCTTATAATTTCATCTAATATTTGTTTAAGCTCCGACATAATATTCGTGGCTGAGTGGGGAGATTGGAGTTTTGCAGGTTTTTTAGTTGTACGTTTGTATCGCTCGTAGTTGTCTTGACTTCTTGGTGTCTCACTCTTTGGGCGTTAATTTGTGGGGCGGTTCGGGCCAGTGGGTTTTGTGTTTCTCTCGTTTTTTTACAAAGTTGGATATGCCGGGGTCGTCCGTAGTGACTTCTGGCGGAAGGTGTCGACGCAGTTGGTCTTTCTCTTAGACCAGGTCTGCAGAGTTCCTCCATTGCTGGTTTGGACCGTCATACGTTCACGGTAGTCGGTGGTAATGCTTCTATAGGTCGTGTCTTACTTGGATACGACTAGCGAGTGTAGCGTAACTGCTTGAAACAACTTTATGGATGTAAAGACTGAGCTGGGCCTCAACAGGATGCGGAAAGAGTCTTGATTAAGAGGTGAATATCTTCTGATGACTTGAAATGGTACGGATTGTTTTGTATCTCTCGCGAGGGATAGTGTCCCCCTCTGCTGCGGTGGCTCTAGCTAGGAGGGTACTACAGAGCACTTTAGAACTACAAGGTGGGTTTGGTAGTTCGTGTAACACTATAAAATTTTCTTACAAATTTCTTCAAGAGTTCCAGAATTTTTCAATTTATTAGAATTTTTCAACACTTCCTTTTCCACATTGCTTGATTTTTGATTTTATTAATTAAAATTATTAAAAACCTGAATAATCTACTATCTAATACACAGTTTGGTTTTCGTACAGGTCGATCTACAGTTGGTGCGGTCATTGGCCTTACTGAAGAAAGGTCCGATACTTTTCTCATTATTTATGAATGATCTATCTTCTGCAACAGAGACCCCTATCTTTTTTCAATTTGTTGATGACACTACTTTTATTAATAAATCAAAAGATCTTTTGCAATTATCTAATGAACATAAAATATGCAGTTGGTTCTAGTCAAACAGACTATCCTTAAACGAAACAAAAACAGTAAATCTCACATTTTCATTTCGATCAGAGATTTCTAAAGAAACTATGGTAAACTTCTTAGGTATATGCCTCGATAAGGCATGGTTATAGGGAAAATACAGCGATAAAAGTTTGTCGTTCCATATTTTTGTTGCGACAATTGAAGTTAAATCTTCCATTAAATATCTTACGAACTGCACATTTAGCGGTATATCAATCTCACCTTGTCTACGATATATTAGCATGGGGGCATTCTACTATTATTAAACTTCTCTTTGGTCTGCAGAGACAAGCTTTAGGGATCATATCTGACCTAAAGTATCAGGAGGACTGTAGGGCAAAGTTTATTAAAATAGGTTACACGTTCTAGAATATCTTGTACATGTTCGAAAAAACATTTTGTCCTATACTATACATACAGATAAACAGCAGCAAATATTTGTCTAAAAACTATATGTCTGAATAAATCCAGAAATGGTACAAAATATTTAACTTATTACCTGGACATATTAAATCGCTAAACATCAAACAATTTAAAGACACAATAAAAACGTATCTTGTTGAAAAAGTATTTTACACGCTAAATGAAGCTCTGACAAGTGATTATAAATTTTGTTGATAAATTTTGAATAATAACTCTCTTTGCTACAGCTACGACTGCCGCTACGCCGTAGGCTAACGCGTAATTTTCGTCCCTCCGATGGATGTTCTCTTTCCTGACTGCGATATATTTGCCTTCATTGCTTTTCAACAGTTGCTAAAATTCTTTTTTCTTGGTGCTCTCAAATCTTTCTCGGCACTCCAGCAAAGTTCGCATTACTTTTTCTGCAACTTCCTTTCCTGGTAAACCCCCAGTTTGTTTACTATCAGTTTCGATCTGCAGTTAAAGATTACGATACTCCTTCTGTAGCTTTCTGATGGCCTTCTTAATAGGGCTTTGCTCGTTTCTATTCTCCTCGATGAAGATCGCTGCATTATCCAAGCTACGCTCACTTGTCTTCAGCTTTGATTTTTGACTTTCCTCCCTGCCGGCCTTTTTGCTCTCGGCCCATGCACGCGTTTTCCTCTCCTCTTCCTGAAAGTACTCCTCTTGTAAGTGATTTTGTTAGCTCCGTCAGTGTCCAGAGCATACGACTCCAAGAATATTTTTAGTGCAGCATGTTTTGGGCCCGCACTATGTTCAAAAAAACGCACTACCAACCACAGAGTTGGGAGTGATACCGTTGTCTTCGTAAATACGGTAAATACTTTGCTCACTACACTCTTGATGAAACGAAAATAGAATATTATTTGATTTTGAAATAAGACACTTGTTTGGTTTCATATTGGTTAATCAGTTTCCTGGCACGTGTTTCGGTCAATGACGACCATTCTCAAAGGAATTACAAAATTAACTAAATAAGGAAGGTAGTGTCACATTATTTATATTATTGTGTTAATTCCTGATTACCCTCTTAATCTCTAGACCTTTAAGAAGATTTAATTTTTCTGCGTAGTGGATAGGTTTGATGTAGTGTATGTCCCGTTACGATGCAGTGTTCCTTTTTGTGTTCTGAGTACCTTGTCTTGAAATTTCTTCCTGTTTGTCAACGTATTTTCCGTCACAATTTTCACAATTTATTTTGTAGATTCCGGATTTCTCTAATGGGTCTATTGTCTCGATTTTATTGTTGACTAAATGTTTTTTTTTTAAATTATCCCTATTGACTTGTATTACCTGGATGTTTGGTTTGGTTAATTATTTTGTTATTTTCTCACTTACACCTGGAATGTATGATATTTCGGCAAATGGTTTGTTTTCTTTGGTTTCTTCTTCATTAAACAGAAGTTTTTGTACTGTTTTTTGCCTTTTTCGTTTAATTATTCTATCTTCTTTGTTAAGTGGGATGTTGACTAGATGATGAATGAATGAATTTAATGCCGCAGATTTGATCTGTTCAGATTGTATAGATGTCGATGAAATGATTGTATCGGTTGAAGTGGGTGTTGTGTATTAAAATGATCAGGTCCAAAAAGTTAAGTATGCCATCTTCTTGTTTTCCAATGGTGAACTGTATTTTCTTCTTAATAGAATTTAGTTTTATTAAAAATGCATCTAGTTGTCTGTTGGTGCCGTTCGAAATGCAGAAAATGTCGTCGACGTATCTGCACCAAAATTGTATGTTTTTTGTTGATATTTTATCCTTAAACATTTTTCTTCGAAATCACTCATAAATATTTCCGCGAAGAGAGGTGAAACCGGTAGTCCTTCATTTTGCAAGAAAAATTTGTCCTTGAACCGGAAATAGTTTTGGTCGAGTCTGGTGATTTCTTCTGTGTTGTTTATCGATAATTGTTTTTGGCACATTTTATTAATATCTTTTAACTCTGAAACAGGTATTGACTAAAAAGGCTCTGGACATCGAACAAAACCAGAATTGAATTGTTGTTGACTGTTATGTTTTTGGTTTTGTTCAAAAAGTCGATGGAGTTCTTAATTTCGTATTTAGATGTGCGAAGGATTATTTCTAGTAGGGTTTTATTTATAAAGGAACGTATTTTATTGGAGGGGGCATTGATGTAGGAGACAATTAGTTTTATTGGGATATTGTGTATATGTACTTTGGGCAGACCATATAATGTTGGTGCTGTGGGATTAATAACTTTGTACTTATAGATTTCACTATCCGGGTTTATGGAGTTTGCTGATTTGATTGCTTCAACAATTATCCGAATACTGCATCGCAACGGGACATACACTATCGATCCACTACGCAGAAAAAGGCCGCAATTTAAATCTTTTGAAGGTCAAGATATTAAGAGGGCAGTCAGGAATGGAGATAATCTCCTTAATAATCATAATGAATTACTTTCAAGTTCGAATCTTTTAATCTTTGCACTTTCCTGCAATTAACACAATAATATAAATAATGTAACACTACCTTCCTTATTTAGTTAATTTTGTAATTCCTTTGAGAATGGTCGTCATTGACCGAAACACATGTCAGGAAACTGAATATACCAATATGAAACCAAACAAGTGTCTTATTTCAAAATTAGATAGTCTTTGTAAATGTCCAGACCACACTATCTCACCAGTATTTTTGGTGCAGCACAGTAAAAACAGTGAACTACGTGTTTTTTGTTTGTTCTTACGTGTCTTCGTAAGTAGTGTTGAAAATTCTACTACTATTTACTGAGCAAATTTCCCCGGTCTGGGTCCGTTCGCTCTCGCATAGCAACTAACTTGTGAGACCTGAAAATTATTAGTAATTTTTCTTTGAAATTTCAGCAATATTTTTCGTGAGTTTTAGGATTTTTCATCAAATTGATGAAGTGCGATCGAACGAATAATTTCTTAATACAAAGTTTTCTGCATCCGCTTCACATTTGTTTCTTGAGTCATTGACTATTAGTAATTATTTTTGGTATTACTTTACCTTCGGCGATGCGCTAAATATCAGACTTTGGTAAAACCACAATCTCAACTTTAAGTATTTTATTATGTTTACAATTAACAGCGTATGCATTGCTGTTTTGAGAAAAACATTTGTCTCCTAGATGCAGAAGCTATATCTAGAATATGCCCTTACTTCTAGGATTAATAGTTCTTATGTTATATGTGCAACAAGAAACCAATAATGGCTGAAGTGCTGCCATCTGGACGCCCTGCACAAACCATCATCTTATGTTATATCATACATTATTTTGTTTATAGAAAGGCACTTGGTTGGTTTCACAATTTTTACGATTTATTCCGACTAGTTTCGATTTTTACATATCTCATCGATATCGAAACTAGTCGGAATAAATCGTAAAAATTGTGAAACCAACCAAGTGCCTTTCTATAAACAACCCTTACTATTAAAAAATGTTTCACCACGTGATAAACGAGAACCAAATTCAACAATTATACATTATTTTATGCATATCTTCTACTTCACAAAGCATTTTCTTTTGATATAATCAAAACCTATACCGAGTCTGTAAACAATGATGTACCATTTCACCAAATTAAGCCCGATATCTACCAAACAAATATTTATATGAGAACTCCGCCCAGTGCGCATGTGTAATCGATGGGATCGTTTATTTCGCCCGGGGCGACATTAAAGTCCGCCGTTTTCCTCTTATATATATATAAGTAATCGCGTAAACCTGGAACTTTTCCCACACGGATCTAATATGTGACTCCGCGAAAATAGCTCCTTGGAATATTCAAGCCTGACGTCTCCGAATTGCTTTAAGTTTGCACTTTCCCCAGTTTATTTATACAAAACGCTTAAACGTCTACTCCCGGCGCCCGCACAAAACGAAATACGGAAAATTTTCGCTGTCTCAAATCTTATAAGATCCAAGAATGTTTCCACCTTTATTCCGTTTCAATATTTGCTAGATTAAATATTTTTCTCGACAATTATTCCACTAGTCAGAAACAAGGTATCAACATTATAATCCACCTATTGTCTTAGTTCAGTTTAGTCAATTATTTATTTTTGCAAGTATAAGACAACGTAAAAACATCGTGCTGGAATAAATGTTGTACACTTTTTTATCGTTACACGCCCTTATTTACAATGTGTGCCGCAGCGCCTCAACTTGGAAGAGACGTGCTGAATAAATTATCCAATTACGCGAAAATGCATCCGAGACACGGAGAGAATGTAAAGAAAAAATTTGTAACAGCGACTCCTCTTCGTCCCTCATCTCAATAATAATCTGAATATAAATTCGAAATTGAAAATGGAACGTACAGACGGCAATCAGAGAAATGCATATCTTCATGAGATATGTATGCACGGAACAATGCTCTAAGATACAACTCGCGCGTGCTTTACATAAGTAAATAAAAACGTAGGGAGACGTTCGAATTAAATGTGGCCGAATACGGTTTCATTACTTAACTATTCGGATTCTTCGGGTATTTACATATTGCGATGCGGATCCGGATGATTCATTCTTTATAATTTGGTTGGAATGAGATGAAGGATTCTAATTTGCAAAATCCTGTTTATATTGCTTAATTCAGTTGAGCTGGCCTAGAAACTTACGTAGCTGGCATCTTATCTTCGGGATGGGATGATTTACTATTTGATTCAGATGTTTCCTTAATGGTTGTGTTCGTTTGCCATCGACCATGTGTTATAAAAGGCACAGATATCTATTTTCAGCCGCAGATTAAACTGTTTCAGGCATTCTAAAAAAAGTGCCTAGTGTTATATGTAATTTATAACTGCCTTAGAGAAGATGATGATGTCATGAAGATACATCGTCTTGATTGTATGTATCATTCCTGAAAGGACCTCTTAAGACACCACTTCTGAAGATGCCTAAAACATTTTTACAGCCAAGGGAAATTTCTCTAAACTGATATGTAATAAATCAGGCAGTACAAGGTGTGAAAATCTTTTCCATAGATATGTGCGTGAGTATTGACAAGAACTTTATGGCACCGATTTTGGGTCTACCATGTTTGATGGTTTTGTATGTGATTCACCAAGGTAAAGTCCAATAAATTCTGGCTTAATTTCCACCAATTTAATGAAGTACGTGCCTTCTAAATGAAGTGTAGAGTCCAATTGACATCATGTTGATTCTCCTTCCTTTTTGGAGAAGTCCATCGTAATTGACATTGTAGTGGAAGCAGCTACTGCTGTCTCCGTTTTGGTGGAAGTGAATGGCTTTTTTGTTGTAGAGAAGGTACCTTAATCTATCCATGTTTCAAGCGTGGCGTCCTGGTTTATTGGTTTCCTGAGAGTTGTAAGCTAAAGTATTTTTCCAAAATCGTCGTCTTATGGTGTCGGTTTGTAGTTGTGGCTGGTGAGCTGGTTAAGTGATTTAGTTCTCTTCCTACCAAGTATGTCGTTTCCTTGATGAATAGGACAATCAGAGTACCAATCTTATATCTACCGCAGAATAACAATTTCGGCGTTTTCTTGTAAGATGCATGCAATTCTTTCTGGATCTGTCTTGGGTTTTTAAAATTTTTGTTTCTATGAAGATTGTAAATTCCCCTCAGAGCGTTCATCGACGTTGTTATTGTGATTGATTTTTGTGTTTTTCTTTGGCAGAAGCAAAATGAACTACAGACATTATATGAAAGGGTAAAGTAAAGTTAACTTGTCTTGGCCCAAAAAATCTACTGCCATGGTTAGTTTGAAGAGAAGTGCTTGCCGTAGGTTTGATGAAGCTAAACATCACAGTCTTTTTATTTTCATCTCTTTATTTTCTGATGCCATTTATTATTGAAACAGATTCTGCTTAGTAAATACGAAGCTTTATTAGCTTGCCGTATGCAATTGCGGCAGAATTTATTGATTTAATAAAGAGTTAGAAGATTTAGTACCAAGTTACCAAGTTACATCGTTGGTGAAATATCCACAATATTCTTGCTGATTGCCTGAAGGTGCTTTTCTTCTCAATGATGCTTGAGTTTTTTCTAGTTGTTCCCAGAGTTTAGCTATTTTTCTAGCAGACTGTATGAATGGGAATCTATTTGGTGTCGTTTGGATATTTTTTTTATGTTGTTGTGGTTTTTGTGTTTCTCTTTGGCAGAAGTAAATTAAATTACGGACATTATATCCATGTGTGAAGTGAAATCAGCTTGGCTTGATCCAAAAAATCTACTGCCATAATTAGTTTGAAGAGAAGCATTTTCCGTAGGTTTGCTGAAGCTAAACACCACAATCTTGTTATTTTCGGCTCCTCATTTGCTGATGCCATGTATCGATGAAAAATATTCTGCTTCATGAGGATGAAGGTGCAAGATGTAGCGAGGGGTTTTGATTTCAGCTTTATTCGCTGGCTGTGTGCAATTAAGGCGGGATTTATTGATTCGTTAAAGAGTGAGATAGTTTAGTGCCAAGTTACATCGTTAGTTAAATATCCACAATATTTTTGCTTATCGTCCTCATCCATCCTTACAATACCTGTCGGTGTTTCTGTACATCTATAAAGTCTAGGCCTCTGAAGTCCGGAGTTTTCGCAACAATTTTTCTGGATCATTGCCGTCGAATTTCCGTTCTGGTAAAAAATATTTCATAAGAGGTAGAAATTGTAAATTTGAATTGCAGTAACCTTGAACAAGAAGTGTATTTAATGGAAATTGTAATGAGCAAGAAAGTGTTGAAGTCCAGGATTTAGGTGGATGTTCCCAAAAATGTTTTAGTTATTTCTATCTAGCTGTCCCCAGAGCTTAGCTATTTCTCTAAAATATTTTAGCAGACTGTACTTGCTGCTTTTGAAGCTTCTTTCAAAAGACCACCGAATAATTTTCATGTTCTTCATGTTTTTGGGAATAATTTCTTTTTGAGTAGCATTTGAATCAATTTGGTCACATCTTCTTCAATTAAAGGTCAATTTCGGGATTCGGAACGTTTTCGTCTTCTTTCTGTTATCCCCAAATAATTTCCTTTTGCTTAAATAGTATCTAAATTATTTTGCCCGCGTTTTCTTCGGTTTAAGAAAATGAATTTCGGAATTTGGGACATTGATATTTCTTAGGGAATAAAGACTTCTGTTGAAATATTATAAGAATCAAGCAATGCTTCAACAAAAAGGCGAAGAAATGGGACGACACACACATCATTCACATCATTCATTATGGATTTACAGGTTTCACTATTTTGTCGTTAGTTTCATCGTTGCTATGATGATCTAATTCGGAAGCCGCATAATCAACCTTTACTAGAAACCAAGAAGATTCATCCAAATCAAGAAGACTGATTCACCCTTAACGAAATTAAACGTGGCTGTTCAAACGTAAGGAGGGGAGGAATTGTATCAAAAATGTGTCAACCACGGAGTTGAATAAGCAGATTCTGGCCAGTTACATCTGACGATATAATGAAATGTTTGCTCTTGTAACCTATTAGAAGAATTAATTAAATTAACTTTTTAAAAACATCAAACTATCCCACACTCCAGTTTATATGTTGTCAACGTCGGTTGCTCAAAGAATTAATTATGCCAAATAGAATATTTACTTGAAAATGGATAAAATATTAAACCTGAGAAGTGCAGAAATATTTTTGTAATGCTTCTTTATATCTTTACTATTTTACAGTAACTCCATCTTCGAGAAGCAAGGAGAAATAATGTGATTATAAGTCAGGTGGAAGAAGAAGGTGATAAAGGAGAGGGGGAATAAAAATTCACAAGAGAGTTGCAGGTCACAATAGAATTTTGGCAAGCAGTTAGGTTAGGGGTGAAGAAAGGGGGTAAGATCCGTCCAATTTTGGTAACATGATAGAGAACGTAAATTATTGATGAAAAAGAGCAGTCTGTTTGCCAGAAAAAGCAAAGTATACATTGATGATGACCTAACAGTGTAGTAAAGAGTGATATAAATAATCATAAACAATAGAGCCAAAGAGGAAAGATTGAATGGCAAAGTAGCTCGAGTGGGATATCAAAAGGTACAGATAGGGAACTAATGGTGGCGATGGAATGTATTAAAGGGTCAGTTGGTACAAGTACTGGCGAAACCAAAAAACAAATAAATTACAAAAGATGTGAGGTAAAATAATGGGGTTTGTGGAATAGTGGAGTGATGGTATCTTTCTGAAACAGTGCTGGTGTGAAAATGAAACTCTATAATGTGAGGAGAAATGAAGTATTAAAGACAAAGATATGGTAGTAATGGTTAAAACATGGGTAGAAGCATCAGATTGGGAGCAAATTAAAGGCAGGTTGCCAAAAGGCTTTAGGTGGAAGAGTGTTGGAGCGACAAAGGTAAACCAGGCATTGCAGAAGATGGCAGAACACGATATAAAAGTCTTGCTAGGAAGCAAAACGCAAAAACTGAAAGAGAACTAAAAAAATCTGAAAAGTTCTTTATAAAATGCAATTGTTTTTGGTAAATATTTATTTTTAGGAAAATTTCAACAGTTTGAAATTTTTAAATGCTAGTAATTTAAATTCGTTTACTGTCGAGACATTCAATTGTTTCAGCGCTTTGTCAATGTCAATTGTTTTTACGTTAGTACTTAGATAATGTAATAATCGTAACAGTAAACTATAATAAACACAATATTAACTTAACCTTATAAACTTGATTATTATCTATTCTATCGTACTCTTGACCTACCTCAACAAACGATGCAATGACCTCTCGTACTCCTGACCTGTCCAAGCAAATTAAACGTTGAGGTAGGTCAAGAGTACGCTGGAGTTTAACCGGGAAAATAGGCAGTAGGTTAACGCATAGTTTATTGTCATAGGTCAAGAGTACGTTTAGTTAAATAGAGCAAAACAAAAGACAGCTTAAATTATTTAATTTTTTACCAGAAATAAATCAAAATTTCTAAAATTCACTACAAACAGTTGACTGAAAAACAATTGAAGTTAAAATTTTAGATTTTAACTTGATTGATGCAAGAATTTCCATAGTCTGATCATTATTTTGGAATATAAAGTGGAAAAATTGAAAAACAGTTTAAGTTCGAATTTTAGATTCTAACTTGATTTAAATACATTTTATTTGATTAAAATATATTTAGCTGTGATTTTTAATCAATTATTTTTTTCTTATTTGAGAAACTTTTCTTTGTAATCAAGCAAATTTTAACTAGTTTTACAAAGTGAGTTTAAAATGTTTCTTATGAAATTTTCAACTGCATTTTAACAAAATTTCAATGGTTTTCTCATTCTGAAAGTTTTCAACTGTTTGGAATAAAATTCAATTGTTTTCCTTTTTAAAATTCAACTGGTTTTAACTATATTTTTCTTGGAAAATGCCATTTGTTTAACTTATTTTCAATGCTGTTTTTATTCTTCAACGTTTTTTAAGGAAATAATTATTTTAACCTTTAGTAAATTAAATTTTTTTATAGTTATTTAAGGTACAAGTGTAAAAAGTGATGCTTTATTGCACGAACTGGCGTTTAAAAACACGAGCGAGGAACGAGCGAGTTTTTTTAAAGCCAGGAGTGCAATAAAGAAACTTTTTACACGTGTGCCTTACAAAATTTTATCTTCGATCGTAAAGGATTTCAAAGAACATATTCTTATGAGTAATATTTTAATGTCATTTCAATAATTCAATTAATGAAAACATACTTTACCCGCAGTGCACTAATGAAAGCGTTACTTAGCAACCAGTAAACAAGTTGCACAAATGTCGGCCGCCATTATTATTTATGGAAAAAATGTTTGCTTTGTTGTAATCGCTTCGACTTACATTAAATTGAATCTTCAGAGTTCTTAAATCTGCCATTTGGTTTGTATTATATATTTTATTTATAGTTTATTAGTTATTTGTATCAGTTAATAAAAAATTAAGTTTTTCGTCGAAATATATTCATCTGTCAAATTTGACATTTCTGTGCAATAAAAACAGTTTGACATTACCGTGCAATAAAAACGTAAAAAAGCACTAGTGCTTTAAAAAGCCACTTTTGCAATGAAAAATGATGCAAAAAGCGTCTACTTTCTGTACGATCGTAGATAAAATTCAATTGTTGGCTTTGACCTTTTAAGTCTTTTATAAAGTTTACAACCGTTGTATCTAAAAAAAATCAATTGTTTTCTTTTACTGTTTTAAACTGTGATTTTCTTAATAAGAGTAGTTTTTTCAACTTGGATTTTTATTCACTATCACACCCTCCAGTCATTTAAATATTAGCAAGGGTTTGATTGACTTAATTCATAATATTTATTAAAATTTACTTCGTAAATGATTAAGTTTATGTACCCACCCTACATGATAAATTTAAATATTAATTATTAATGATTTTGCTGCTTACAAAACGATAAAACCTTGTATGTAATAAAAAATAAAGCATAAACAAAATTTCAGTTTAAATAAATAAATGACCTTCTATTGCTAATCTCATTTAAGCTTTATTTAAAGTTTTTCCACGTATCATGTATATAATTTTTATTAATAATTTTAAAATACGAAAACATTTCGTGAATCTACTATATTTTTTTTTTGTATTTTCAAATTATTATTTAATGTTCTACAACGAACTAAAGGATTTTAATACATTTTATAATTTTTTAATTAATTTAAACACTTAAATATTTTACTTTGTCAATTATCTTTTTCAATAATATTTTCCATTTTTTTAATTCTTGCTCTGAATATACTTTTTAGCAATGTCTTTTATTAATTTTGATTTTTTTTAGAAAAAATTACTACCATGTTTCGTGAATTTTCTTTCATTTCTTATGATATGTTACCAGAATTTTGCACCAATTTTTATATCAGATTTCAAATTTTCAACACAATTTGCTTCATATTATCTAAATCTCAGGAATGTATTTCTTAAATTGCAAGATTTTCTTTTGAGAGTTTATGAAATACTTTAGAATTTACTCCAAATTCGCTAAGGATTTCTAGAATATTTCAGAAATTTATCTTTCTGATTTTTAGAACTTTCCAGCAATTTTTCTAAAACTATTTATCACCTTTTCTTTAATTTTTCTAGTTTCAGGCTTTTGTCAGTAATTTTTCTTTCATTTGTAATATATTTTTTTGCTTTATATCATCTAAATTTTTCAACAGTGGAAACAATTGCAATATTTTTTCTTTAATTTACGTTTTTGTTTATGTTTATTATACTTTAGCTTCTTTCCCAAAAAAATACATATAGATATACAAAAATATTATAAAAAATTGAATGAGAATTCATCACAAGTTTTTTACCTATTTTTTTCAGATTTTTATAACTGTTTCTCTGTTATTTGTCTTTAATTTCTCAAGAATTTTATATATTTCTTGCTTTATGTCATCTGCATTTTTCAAGAATGCGCTTTTCGTTAATTTTAGAATTTTGCATATTAATATTTCTTTAATTCTCTACTTTTAGATTTTTTTATTATTTATATTTTAAATATGTTTTGCTTTTATGTTATTTCAAATTTTGAAATATTACTTTTCCAAATTTTACTATTATTTTTAAAATTTCTTTCAATCTGTTTAAAGATTCAACAATCTTACACTTATTTTTCTTCTAGATCTCTTGAGCTTTTTAGCAAGATTCTTATCATTTTGAAATAATTTTTTACTATTTTTTATTAACTAATAAGAATTTTTCTTTTAAATTGGAAAAAATTTCTTAAATTTGTTTTTTCATTTTTTCTGTAATTTAAGAAATAAAGAATTTCCAAATCGTTTTAAAATTTTTTTACTTGTGTAATTAACATTTTCTAAATTTTCCAGAAAGTCTCTACCAAATCTTTCCAATTCGTAGAATATATCCTTAACTTTTCTTTGGGATTTATAGAACTTTCCAGAAAATTTTCTTTTTATTATAACAGAATTTATCACTATATAAGGTAAATAAAACACTAGGTTTGTAATTTCACTGATTTTGTGCAAGTTATCACTATTTTTAAAATGTAATGCATGATAGATAAAGATTATATAAATTAATAAATTATCTTATCATTTTTTACCATATTTTTTTTCAGATTTTAAATATTTTCCTCAAATTTTTGGTATTTTTCCCTGCTTGTTGTTCGCGCAATTTTCTCTCTATTACTCTTATTCTCTCCAATTTGCAATTTTTACATCTTACTTATCATATCTGGAGCGTTTATAATTATTTTGATGATATTGATTTCAGTGGTTTGTTTTAATTTGTAGAATACGAGTATTTCTTTCAAATTTCCAGATTTCGTACAATTTTCTTTTTTGAAAAAAATATAATTTTGCTATTGAATTCTACATAATTTTTGAGGAATATCTCCTTTAAATTGTGAGAGATTTTTTGTTTTTCTTTTGAAATCCTGAAATATTGTAGCATTTTTCTTTGAAATTTTTTTAGAGGTTCGACAATCTTCCATTATTTTTTTGAGGATTTCAAGAATTATTAAGCTTTTTTGCCGTGTTAGATAATTTGTCACTATTTTTTGAATTCTCTTATGGGAATTTTGTAAAAATAAATTTCTAAAAAAAAATATTAGTAATACTTTAATTCTAGATATTAAATTGAATTTTCATTTTCTGAATATTCCCAAAAACCTCTTCTAAATAAGATTTTTCTTTTAGTAACAATTTTTTTCTAGACTTTTAATTTAATCAGAATTTTTTAGGTACATTTTTGGGAATTTTATTTTTAGGATTGTTGAACATTTTTCCAAAACTTTTTGATATTTTTCTTTCATACAATTCTAACGTTTCAAGTGAAATCTAAATGAATTTTTTATTTAAATTTTTTCCTTTGGGTTTCTCTTTCGGGTTTTTAAACTGTTTCAGAATAATTTTATTAGATTAGAAGTTTTTTTCGAAATTTCTGAAATTTTCCACATATTTTTCTGAGAAATTGTATCTTTGCATTATCAGATTTTTTTTTAATGTTATTTTTCAACCGTTTTCTTTCCAGATTATTAGAATATTATTATCATTTTTTTCCAGATTTCTTCTAATAATTGTAGTATTTCTATCCTTAATAATATTTCATCAATTACCTTTTCGGATTTATTTTTTTTTTTCAAATAAAAGTTAAAGAGAATGGAAAACTGAACAAATTTTATTGAAATATGTTTTTCATAAAGTTCTTAACTTTCGAGAAAAAATGAATAATTTTTTTCCTATTGCTAATACTATATGAATTAAATGAAATTCAATTCATATAACAAGTAAAATATAGGGAAAGTTCAATGATGGCCCCATCACCATTTGTTTTGATTGATTTACGATTTTTGCTGAATATCCTACCGACTGCGCCAATTATAATTCATCGATAACGAAACGAATTTTTAAAACATAATTTACTTTATTCGGGCAATTAATAATGATTAATTTTAATTATAATATATGTACAAACAGGTAGAAAACTATATCCGAATTGGATTTACAATGAGCTCAAACTAGTGAGCTGCAAATCTGCAGCAATGCGTTTTAGATAACTAAAAACTAATCATTTATAATTATTTGATAGGATTTGAGGGTGCTGATATAATTCAAACACAATTTGTTAGTATTTCATCATTTTATATTGTTTTAAAACAAACTGGAAATACATTACACAACATATTTTAATAATACACTTATTATAATTATCATTATTTAAATTATAATGTATAATAAGAAATAGTTTACTTTGAACGTTGTAAAGTTTTAGCTTTATTTTTATACACTTTATTCCAAACTAAACTGCAGTAAATACCGATAAAAGTACGAGAGTCCATCTGTTAGTTTTCGTGAGCCATCCATTGTTTCTAACTACTTAAGCAGCTTATCTACTGTTTGTCGACTGGCACCTATCCTATCTCGACATTTTAAGCACGGCTTAGAACCGATCGATCAATTTCAATGTGGAGCACATCAACAAAACAAAACAAAAAAAATGTGGAGAACTTGCGTTCTTCCGGTGTAATTCAATAAAAATTCCCCCAAGCATTCGCCCCCGCTCGCATAAATACGCGAAAATGGAAAACAGGCAAAAATAAAATAAAGTAAATCACCACTATAATAACGAAGCCATTAGCATCGAGCAGGGCTCAACTTTCCATTTCCCCAGCCGATATTATACCTGCGGGAATTGGGCAGCCCCAGAAACCATATGCAGGCCATGAATAGGATGATGTAAATAACGTAATTTTTATATTCAATTCCGATACCTGACTGCTGATAATCTAACGAATTTTGCGGAAAAAATGGACCTTCGCCGTTTTACGGTTGTTTTAACGAGCTGTTTTCTTCTTCGACGGGCATCAAAGTGCTACGTGAAGTCCCTGCAAATCGCTGATAGGTACGCGTCGAATTCAAATTCACTCCCTTTGTCTGAGACGATCTCCAGAAAGGGGCAGTAAAGCTGCAATTAAATACTTTTGCGTTTTATTGCCCGCTCCGGCGAAACGAAAAAAAATATATAACTTTAATTAAATCCGCTTAATCGTTTTCAATTATAATTTATAATTCTGAACATACGTTATACATATTAAATGCCTACAATTAAATAAAATGATTTTGCTGACTCTATATTGAACGTTTCTTGCCTTGCTTCGTGGTTTATAATGCTAATCTAGACCTGTATTCTTTCAGTCATTAATCAATAAAATTATAAATTAAAATTTAACAGATTTATCGTGTACCATTTTTAAGATTAATATTGTTTACAGTTACCTCCGTTACATAATAATCCAGTGTAATAATCGTGCGTATTATGAAATTTACATGAGGTTAGACACTAAAAGCGTCGGTAAATTAGTTTATGCATGTGCAGACGTGAATATTTCGTGCACGTTTTTCGTTGGGAAAATGCAGTTTATTGCATGTTCCAAGTCTCCCGGGCGTTTTTGGCGTTGTAAAATTTGATTGCTGTCGATTTACGACTGTATTAAGTTGGAATTGCTGCAGTAACTTTTATATTTTCATGAATTTATATTTACGCAATTGGCTGCATCGGTTATAAATAAACCGCGGACATAACGGTAAGCGATCGTTAAAACCGTGCCGTCATTAATATAAATTTATATTTACGTATTCGACGTTCGGACATTAAATATAATAATAAAAATATTAAATATTCAACAGTTGTCGCATATTTCTTGCGTTTGTAGATCTAATCACAACTAGTTTTTTTCTTGAATATTATAAACACTCATGTAAACAATACAGTCAATACCAGCGAGACGTAACAAAATGAAACACAACTGAACATGTTTTCATACATCCGGCGACCACTCTATTCGCCAGCGCTCCACACGGTCCAAGCACGTACTACTTTCCTACTGTCCCTCGTACGTAAACCTTAATATTAGATTCTTTTAAATATATTGTTACCTTACGAATGTATTACAATAGTTTTAGTTGATGAAGAAAAGGGAAAATTATTTATATAAAATTTTGATTGTCAATTATGGCTAGAAAACATCAAGAAATAAGTACAACAATCGGTGGTGGCAGATGACCTTGAAGTTCACGCCAAAAAAAATAAAACCACTCTTACTCTTTACTTCACTAATTATATAAATAGGTGAAGTAAGAAGTTACAATTAATCACTTCACATAAACTCAAAAACTTTAATTGTTGAATGAATATTTAACTCCAGCTCATTTACACAAAATTAAACTACTCAAACATTAACAATGATCTCAGTTAAGACAGTCAGCAAAAGGCATCAAGGTCGTTCGGTAAAATTTAATAAACGCCATAAAATTTTATGTACTGAATATATATTTACCTATTATTTAAATTTCGAGAAAATATTATGATGGAATCGTAGATTAAAACTCAATAACAAAGGAAAACGCGAGGGCCAGATATTTTAAACGACATGATTATACATTCATGTATGCCGGGATATTTATTGATGCATATTATCCAGGCCACTCACCATATAAAGAGGAAAATATGTCACGGTTCCCCCTTTTATGTTTATTCTTCGTATCGTATACACGTTATATATATAAAAAAAATAAATATATAACTCCCGGCCCGCATTTATCGGATAGTGCGAAACATCGATGCGAGAATAAATAGATTATTACGTATTCCTCTCGACGACGTCTTAATCTCCAGCTGTTCCATCCCAATTTTATCTCGTGTCATTTGCATTTTACAGGAGGAAGCATCTTAAGGGCTTACTGCAATTTCGAGACGTTGTAAAAAAAACGAACCTGTAAAGGTTATGACGGGATGTATAAACCCCGCCGGAACCAAGTTTTTTTTCCCTAATTGTTATTGCCAGTTACACCACACATACACGCACGTACAAGATTGCGATTAGGATTTAATGTAGTGGGGAATTTAATGCGCTTTATAAACCCGGAGCGCAGAAATCATAAAACAAAATTCGTGCATACTTCAACATCTTGATTCCGCCCCCGCTTTACAACTACGGCCTGAATATTAACAAAGACGCCCGCTCGACTACCACAATATTAATATCAAGTTTGCTTCCTTGCAAAGGACCATTCGAACGCTATTTGTGTCGAACACGTCACAAACTTGCCGTTGATTAATTCGTTTTCAAATATTCCATTGAAATTCCGAACGTGTCAACGGCGTCGGGGAGTCAGGGTGCAGCGATTCAATATATTCCTCGGCAACGAATATATCTGTAATTTTCAGTCGAATTGGCAAGTCGCACTTTATGACGTGAATTAGATAATATTAATCTACCCCATGGTGCTGCTGCGAGGGAATCAGATGGCTTTATTATATGGGTCATCTATATTGTTCATTTTTGATCAGTTTATATAATCACTATTACCCCTTCGAAATCCTAATTTTAGCAGTGTTACTCTCTTCTTATAAGTAAACATTTATTTACTAAACTTCTCGTGAATGTTTTATTCATTGAATTGTGGATAGAGGCCACCCACCCACCCATATATTTCTACTTACTATTACGCTTTTGATTTTCTGAAAATTTCAACCCTGTTGCTGTGGTCAATACAGAAATAAATAAATAATAATAAATGTGTATGTCAATTAATAAAAGTCATCGATTATCGAAGTATCCCTATGAGAAAACTGTCAATTGTCATGTGAAATTTAATTTTCAAACTGTCAACTGTCAACTGTCAACTCAATTGTGAACTATCAACTGTCAACTGTCAACTGTCAACTGTCAACTGTCAACTGCCAACTGCCAACTTGATACCCTCAATACTGTAACTTTGTACTCTTTCTTGAAAAATTTCAACTGTTATTTATAAATTAACATCTGTCATCTAAGTATAGGTTAATTTAGCGGATAATTTGCATGTTAGCGTATAAGAGTAGACTAAGGGGAGTGGGTGAAATAAATAAACTAATAAAGGGAATTCTGTCATCTAATTATAAGCGGGGATATGTGTGTATGTATGTATGTATGTATGTATGTGTGTATGTATATATGTATATACAGGGTTATTCACGCTATACGGCACGGAATATTGTGACCAAAATACGTGACTTTCAAAAAGTTTCACTTTGGGGATATATGGGGGTCTATTAGGGCTACTTTTTAAAATTACTTTCATAATATACAGGGTGTCCCAAAAACCCTAAAAATATCAAAGTTGTGTTTTTTTTAATGAAACACCCTGTATTTTATTGCATTTTTGGATCCTTCGATCAAAATAAGTGTGTGTTTTAATAAGGTTTTTATTACTTAAACCTTAAAGTTTTTGAAATAATTTGAATTTTGTAAAAATGTAACCTAATTTTCATGTTTCAAATACTTAAAAAGTAATTAAGTTATGCATACCAAATTTACACTGGAATGTAACAATAGATCATATTTTATTTTCCAAGTATAATAAATTTGACATCTTATACCGGGTGTAAAAAAATTGGAATTAAACAAATGAGAACTTTAAATGGCTATAACTTCATTTATTTAAATGGAACGCTATATTTATTAATTTATCAGCAAATGCACGTTTTAATTACCTATCGAATAGTATTTATATCTTAAATGTTAAGTCTTCTCGTTTTTACAGAAAACGCCAAAATATTGTTTATTGCACCGTTTTAGTACTTTTTAAGTAAAAATTTTAATGTATCTAGTTTTCCATCGTAATTAAAAACGTAAGATTAATTATTTAGTCTGTTACTTTAGTTTAAAAAGCCTGTCTTTTGTTATAGTTGTGTTATTTTGCGTTTTTGTGTTAGATCGTTAGTAATCGTTATTGTTTGAACATCGTTGTTGTATTTAATAGTAAAAATTGAAAATTTACACAGATTTTCTTATACTGGGGTTTTTATAACTGACACTTCCAATTTCTTTAAATTGGTTTAATAGTCTGTCAAAAATGGCTGGCTTAGGGTGATTTCTTTCGGGAAACCTTTAAGTATAAACTCGACAAGCCAATAAACAATTTTGATGACATTCTCCAAGCATAAAAATAATGCCAATACCCCCTTCTTTTGAGTAAATCTTCATTTTTTACCAAAAAATACAACAGCGATGTTCAAACAATAACGATTACTAACGATCTAACACAAAAATGCAAAATAAGACAACTATAACAAAAGACAGGCTTTTTAAACTAAAGTGGCATACTAAATTAATTATCTGACGTTTTTAAATACCATAGAAAACTAGATACATTAAAATTTTTACTTAAAAAGTACTAAAACGGTGCAATAAACAATATTTTGGCGTTTTCTGTAAAAACGAGAAGACTTAACATTTAAGATATAAATACCATTCGATAGGTAATTAAAATGTGCATTTGCTGATAAATTAATAAATATAGCGTTCCATTTAAATAAATGAAGTTATATCCATTTAAAGTTCTCATTTGTTTAATTGCAATTTTTTTACACCCGATATAAAATGTCAAATTTATTATACTTGGAAAATAAAATATGATCTATTGTTACATTTCAGTGTAAATTTGGTATGCATAACTTAATTACTTTTTATGTATTTGAAACATGAAAATTAGGTTACATTTTTACAAAATTCAAATTATTTCAAAAACCTTAAGGTTTAAGTAATAAAAACCTTATTAAAACACACACTTATTTTGATCGAAGGATCCAAAAATGCAATAAAATACAGGGTGTTTCATTAAAAAAAACACAACTTTGATACTTTTAGGGTTTTTGGGACACCCTATATATTATGAAAGTAATTTTAAAAAGTAGCCCTAATAGACCCTCATATATCCCCAAAGTGAAACTTTTTGAAAGTCACGTATTTTGGCCACAATATTCCGTGCCGTATAGCGTGAATAACCCTGTATATATATGTGTATGTATGGATGTATGTATGTGTGTGTATGTATATGTATATATATATAGGGTGGAATAAAGATTAACAAGACGAGGGAATTTTATTTCAAACCCAATGACCTACGGGAGGGTAATCTAAGCTAGTTATAATTAGTTTTAAGATGCTATACAAATATAATGCATAATAAATAAATAGTATAGGTTAGAGGTTGGGATAGTGAACACACACCTACCCCATGGATATGTTAATATTAAAAAAATGTAATTTTATGCTTTCATAATTAAACTTCAACGACAATCATGACTTACACAAAATGTATCTATTATTTGTGATACAATATGTCATTTATCATCTATTATCAGTAATCTGTTAATTATAAACTATTCATCATCTATTAACAAATCAACTGTAACTGTTATTTGCCGACTGGCAACTGGTTTCTCATTCATCATCAGTCAACTACCATTTATAAATTGACATCTATCAACTTGAACTGCTAATGGCCAATTGTTAAATGTTTTCTTATTTATCATCTTTCATCTGCTAACTTTAAACTGTCACTTTTAAATTGACAACTGTTAACTATCTGCTTGAACTGTTAATTGCCAACTGTTAAATGTTTTCTTATTTATCGTCTATTACCTGTAGTCAGTCGACTGTCATCTATCATCTATCATTATTCATCTGTCAACTGTCAACTGTCATTTTTAATTTGATATCTGTCAACTATCAACTTGAACTGTTAATTGTCAACTGTTAAATGTTTTCTTATTTATCGCCTGTCAACTATCATCTGTCATCTGTCATTTATCATCAGTCATCTGTCATATGTCAACTGTCAACTATCATCTGTCAACTTTCATTTTTAAACTGACATCTGCCAACTATCAACATGAACTTCTAATTGCCAATTGTTAACTGTTTTCTTATTTATCGTCGGTCATCTGTCATCTGTCAACTATCATCTGTCTTCTGTCACTTATCATCAGCCATCTGTCAACTATCATCTGGCATCTGTCAACTGTCAACTGTCATTTTTAAATTGATATCTGTCAACTATCAGCTTAAACTGTTAAATGCCAACTGTTAAATGGTTTCTTATTTATCGTCTGTTATCTGTCGTTTGTCATCTATCATCAGTCATCTGTCAACTATCAACTGTCATTTTTAAATTGACATCTGTCAACTATCAACTTGACCTGCTAATTGCCAATTGTTAAATGTTTTCTTATTTATCGTCGGCCATCTGTCATCTTTCAACTGTCATCTGTTGTCTGTCATTTATCATCAGTCATTTGTCAACTGTCAACTATCATCTGTCATCTGTCAACTGTCATTTTCAAATTGACATCTGTCAACTATCAGCTTGAACTGTTAATTGCCAACTGTTAAAAGGTTTGTTATTTATCATCTGTTATCTGTCGTTTGTCATCTATCATCAGTCATCTGTCAACTATCAACTGTCATTTTTAAATTGACATCTGTCAACTATCAACTTGACCTGCTAATTGCCAATTGTTAAATGTTTTCTTATTTATCGTCGGCCATCTGTCATCTTTCAACTGTCATCTGTTGTCTGTCATTTATCATCAGTCATCTGTCAACTGTCAACTATCATCTGTCAACTATCATTTTCAAATTGACATCTGTCAACTATCAGCTTGAACTGTTAATTGCCAACTGTTAAAAGGTTTCTTATTTATCGTCTGTTATCTGTCGTTTGTCATCTATCATCAGTCATCTGTCAACTATCAACTGTCATTTTTAAATTGACATCTGTCAACTATCAACTTGAACTGCTAATGGCCAATTGTTAAATGTTTTCTTATTTATCGTCGCCCATCTGTCATCTTTCAACTGCCATCTGTTGTCTGTAATTTATCATCAGTCA
The DNA here is from genome assembly GCA_963969525.1 of Ontholestes murinus. Taxonomy (NCBI): domain Eukaryota; kingdom Metazoa; phylum Arthropoda; class Insecta; order Coleoptera; family Staphylinidae; genus Ontholestes; species Ontholestes murinus. Next base: position 108,837 of record CAXAKX010000523.1, on the reverse strand, counting down.
TCTGTCAACTATCATCTGTCATCTGTCAACTGTCATTTTTAAATTGACATCTGTCAACTATCAGCTTGAACTGTTAATTGTAAACTGTTAAATGGTTTCTTATTTATCGTCTGTTATCTGCCATCTGTCAACTATCATGTGTCGTCTGTCATTTATCATTAGCCATCTGTCAACTGTCAACTGTCATTTTTAAATTGACATGTGTCAACTATCAACTTGAACTATTAATTGCCAACTGTTAAATGTTTTCTTATTTATTGTCTGAAATCTGTCATCTGTAATTTGTCGTCTATAATCAAGTATCAGTAATCTGTAATTTGTCAACTGTCATCTGTCAAACTATTAACTGTCATTTTTAAATTGACATTTGTCAACTATCAACTTGAACTGTTAATTGCCAACTGTTAAATGATTTCTTATTTATCGTCTGTTATCTGTTATCTGTCAACTGTCATCTGTCATTTATCATCAGTCATATGTCAACTCTGAACTGTCATTTTTAAATTGACATTTGTCAACTATCAACTTGAACTGTTAATTGCGAACTGTTAAATGTTTTCTTATTTATCTTCTGTTATCTGTAATCTGTCAACTATCATGTGTCGTCTGTCATTTATCATTAGTCATCTGTCATATGTCAACTGTGAACAATGATCTGTCATCTGTCAACTGTCATTTTTAAATTAACATTATCAGCTATTATTTTCCAACTGTTAAATGATTTTTATTTATCGTCTATCATCTGTTATCTGTCAACTGTCATTTTCAAATTGACAACTATCAACTTGAACTATTAATTGCCAACTGTTAAATGTTTTCTTATTTATTGTCTGTAATCTGTCATCTGTAATTTGTCGTCTATAATCAAGTATCAGTAATCTGTAATTTGTCAACAGTCATCTGTCAAACTATTAACTGTCATTTTTAAATTGACATTTGTCAACTATCAACTTGAACTGTTAATTGCCAACTGTTAAATGATTTCTTATTTATCGTCTGTCATCTGTTATCTGTCAACTGTCATCTGTCATTTATCATCAGTCATATGTCAACTCTGAACTGTCATTTTTAAATTGACATTTGTCAACTATCAACTTGAACTGTTAATTGCGAACTGTTAAATGTTTTCTTATTTATCTTCTGTTATCTGTAATCTGTCAACTATCATGTGTCGTCTGTCATTTATCATTAGTCATCTGTCATATGTCAACTGTGAACAATGATCTGTCATCTGTCAACTGTCATTTTTAAATTAACATTATCAGCTATTATTTTCCAACTGTTAAATGATTTTTATTTATCGTCTACCATCTGTTATCTGTCAACTGTCATTTTCAAATTGACATTTGTCAACTATCAACTTAAAAACTTAAGAAAATGTTTTTTGTTATTTATTGTCTGTAATCTGTCATTTGTCATTTGTCGTCTATTATCAAGTACCAGTCATCTGTAATCTGTCAAATGTCATCTGTCAAACTATTAACTGTCATTTTTAAATTGACATTTGACAACTATCAATTTAAACTGTTAATTGCCAACTGTTATATGATTTCTTATTTATCGTCATCTGTTATCTGTCAACTGTCATCTGTCGCCTGTCATCTATCATCAGTCATCTATTAACTGTGAACTGTCATTTTTATATTGATTTTTGTCTGTAATCTGTCATCTGTCAACTGTTAACTGTCATTTTTAAATTGACATTTGCCAACTATCAACTTGAAGTGTTAATTACCAACTGTTAAATGATTTTTTATTTATCGTCTATCATCTGTTATCTGTCAATTGTCATTTTTAAATTAACATCTGTCAACTATCAACTTGAACTGTTAATTGCCAACTGTTAAATGTTTTCTTATTTATCGCCTGTTAACTGTCATCTGTCAACTGTCAACTGTCAAGTGTCATTTTTAAATTGACATCTGTCAACTAAGTTGAAGGGTATGACAGCAATTATTTTAGTTTCTTGAAACAATAAAAACAAAAATAAAATGTCAACTGTCATTTATGAATTGACATTTATCAACTATCTATAGGTTGGAGGGTAAGATATAGGTCATCAATACACCTAACGTACATATTTGCCGACTGACAAATGGTTTCTCATTTGTCACCTGTCAACTGTCAACTGTCAATTATAAAATGACGTCTGTGAACTATCGATAGGTTTGACGTTGGGATAAAGACCCCCATAGATCAAACGTACATATAAATACGTTTAATACTGTAACTCTTTCAGTTTCTTGAAACAAAAGAAAGTCGAAACACATGTTAATCACCCCCCAGGTATATTGGTACTTTAATTTTCTTAAAACAAAAAAAAACCTGAACAACTCTTAACTGTTATTTACAAATTGACATCTATTAAATATCTAATTATAATTTATCAATTACTAACTATTTTTTTTAACTGGCAACTGTAAAATATCAAATGTTTTCTCTTATATCATCTGTTAACTGTCAACAAGCACTTATAAATTGACATCTGTCAACTATCTATAGGTTTTAGAACAGTATAAATGCTCATACATAATATCTACATACTAATACTTTTAACTCTGTAACACTTTTAATTTCTTGAAACGAAAAACAAAAAATAAAACAACTGCCTACTATTATTTATAAAATGACGTATGTTAACTATCTATGGGTTAAAGGGTGAAATAAAGGACGTACATATTGATATATTGACTTTTTTGCCAACTGTCAACTGTCAACTGTCAATTGTTAACTGTTAACTGTCAACGGTCAACTATCAACTGTCAACTGAAAACTGACAACTGTCAACTGTCAACTGTCAACTGTCAACTGTCAACTGTCAACTGTCAACTGTCAACTATCAACTGTCAACTGTCATCTGTCATCTGTCATCTGTCATCTATCATCTGTCATCTCTCAATTGTCAAATATCGATTTGACGTTAGGATAAAGACTCCTACAGCTCCAACGTACATATTAATATTTTTAATACTGTAACTCTTTCAGTGTCTTAAAACAAGGGTTGTTTAGTTGTTTATAAAAAGGCACTTGGTTGGTTTCACAAAAAAAGGTGAAACCAACCAAGTGCTTTGCTATAAACAACCCTTAATATTAAAAATGTTTCACCACATGATAAGCGAGAATCAAATTCAACAAAAATAAAAGTCTTAAAACAAACCAAAAAAAACAAAAAATCTAAAAAATATGTTAAACTCTCCAGAGATAAAGAACAAAAACAAAAAACCTGATCAGCTACCAACTGATTTTTTTTTATAAATTGACATCTGTTAAATATCTAATTCTAATTTGTCAATTAGTAACTAATTTTTATCTAAAAACTGCCATCTGTAAAATATCAAATGTTTTCTCTTTTGTCATCTCTCAACTGTCAATTACCTATGGATTTGGGGATGAGATAGAGGCCACCCATCCATAATACCTACATATTCATACTTTTAACACTGTAACGCTTTCACTGTCTTGAAACGAAAAACAAAAAATATAACAACTGTTAACTGTTATTTATAAACTGACGTCTGTTAACTATATATGGTTAAAGGGTGATATAAAGGACGTACTTATTGATATATTGACCTTTTTGTCAAATAACTACTGTCAACTGTCCACTATCAACTGTCAACTCTTAACTATCAACTGTAAACTATTAACTACCAACTGTCAACTGTCAACTATCAACTGTCAACTGTCAATTGTCAACTGTTAACTAGCAACTGTCAACTATTAACTGTCAACTGTCAACAGTTAACTGTTAACTGTCAACTGTCAACTGTCAACTGTCAACTATCAACTGTAAACTGTCAACTGTTAACTGTTAACTGGAACTGTTAACTGGTAACTGTAAACTATTAACTACCAACTATCAACTGTCAAATGACAACTGTCAACTATTAACTGTCAACTGTCAACAGCCAACTATCAACTTTCTTCTGTCAAATAACAAATATCAACTATCAACTGCCATTTATAAATTGACATCTATCAACTATCTATAAGCTGAAGGGTGGCATAAATGCCTCTGCCCAAACTTTGTACATACTGGCACTTTAAACACTGTCTCTTAAAACAAAACAAAAAATATGTTAACTATCAACTGTCATTTATGAATTGTCATCTTTCAACTATTTATATGAAAGGATAAAAATCGCCCATCCATTTAACCTATAAATTAATATTTTTAATACTGTAATCGTTTTAGTTTTTCCAAAAAAAAGTCAAAAAAGTGTCAACTGTCAACTGTCATTTATCAATTGACATCTTCCAACTATTTATAGGTTGTAGGGTGAGATGAAGGCCACATACACACGATATGTACATATTGATATATTCAAAGCTGTAAGTTTAGTTTCTGGAAACTAAAACAAAAATATGTCAACTATTAACTGTAATTTTTCATTTGTCATATTTCAACTATCTAGAGGTTGGAAGTTAAGATAAGACATATAAATTCTTTCAATGCTGCAACTCTTTTAGTTTCTTGAAACAATAAAAAGACAAATTTATGCCAACTGTTATTTATGAATTGTCATCCTTTAGCTATTAAAATTTGGATAGTCAACAGACTACAGGGATAGAGGCCTCCGTCCAAACTTCGTACAACTTGTCACTTTAAACAATGTCTCTTGAAAGAAACAAAAAAACAAAAACATGTTAACCATCAACTATCATTTACGAATTGACATCTTTCAACAATTTATGAGTTGGAAGGTGAGATGAAGGCCTCATTCCCACGATATGTACACATTGATATTATCAATGCTGTAATTTTATTAATTTCTGGAAACTAAAACAAAAAATATGTCATCTATCAACTGTCATTGTAAAAAAAAAATGCCAACTGTCATTTATGAATTGTCAGCTATTAAAATGTTTGGAGAGTAAAATAAAGGCCATATAGCCACCGTACGTATATATTGATTCTTTCAACGATGTAACTTTTTTATTTTATTTAAACAAAAACACAATTATGTCAATTGTCACTTATGAATTGTGACTTTCTTTAAATACAATATTTATAGGTTAGGAAGTTAGATGAAGGCTATACATCCACTGTACGTTGTAACTGTTTTATTTTATTGAAACGAAAAACAAAAATATGTTAACTGTCAATCCTCAACTGTCATTTACGAATAATATTTATAGGTTAGGAAGTGTGATAAGGGCCATATACCCACCGTACGTTGTAACTGTTTTATTTTCTTGAAATAAAAAACAAAAATATGTCAACTGTCAACTGTCATTTATGAATTACCACCTTTCAACTACATATAGGTTGAAGGGTATGATAGAGCCCTCCGCCCAATCTGTTATTTATAAATTGACATATGTCAACTATCTATAGGTTGGATGGTAGAATTGGGGTCTCAAAACAAAAACAAAAATAAATATATCATCTGTTGATAGGTGTCAACTATCAATAGGTTGAAGATTGAGTCTGCCACTCAAACTATGTACATATTAGTACTTTTATTATTTTGACTCTTTTAGCCTCTTGACACCTAAATCAAAAAGTATTGTCAACTGTTATTAATGAATTGACATCTGTCAGCTGTCATTAGTTTGAAGGGTTCACCTAAAATACATGCAAACTGATATTTTTAATACTCACAGTATTTATCAAAATAAACAAAAAAAACAAAACTTATGTCAACTACCAACTGTCATTTATAATTTGACATCTGTCAACTATCTCTAGGCTGAAGAGTAATATAAAGACTAGTCTATTCTTTATCTTTAAAGAAATAGAAACAGTTTACTTATAAACACTTACATAAAAACATAAAAACAAATTAAGCCAATAGGATAATAAATTGTATTTAAAATATTATTACTTTCTTCACAAAATTGTTTTTATTAACTATATGTACATTTCGAACTATAAAGGTGCCATCTATTGTCTAATCGTTGCACTAGAAATGGGTGGATAACTACCGGCATTGAAGGCATCTGTGCAACTTTTAGACAATAGATGGCATCTTTATGGTATTATCGTATCGATGGTTAACCCGGAGAGTTAAATACCTCCTAAGTGAATTTCGATTCCCTGTCTCCAACTGCGTTACGCTGATGAGATCCTAGAAGATCGATCGAAATTTAATGTTTAAATAAGACAAATTTCTATTTAAGTTTATTTTTTGACATCAACGAGAGTGTAACTTATTTTTCTGCAAACTTAACGACGATTATTGGTTAAAGTAAAAATGTATATGTAGGGTGGGTGGGTGGCCTCTATCCCACCCTAAAACACGAAAAACATATACATAATATTATTGATTAATAATTGTTTATCAACCTATAGAATACAATTAAATTATTGTTTTATTTTTCACAATTTTCTTTTATGTGCTCTTTTTTATGTTCATTGAATTGATTATCATGAAATATATAAATATGGTCTGTGTAAATATTTAAAACTCACGAAACTGCTTGGAATTTTAGGTATGTAGGTTTATGGAAGTAGTTATGAGAGAAGTTGCTTCATAGTAGTTACGGCCATTATCAAGAGAATAATGCCCGCTGCGGTTTAATTATTGTTATTCAACCCTTGTAATTAATACTCATATATTTATGACAAGAAAGATTACGCACGCATTACGACAGAACTTGGTGCGTGAAATATGATAGTGGTTTTAATTTTTGTTTTTTAATTTTTATTTTGGCGTGGAATAATTTATTATTTAAATACGCGCCCGGGCGGAATGTACGCAAAACGAATTTCCCCGTTGAATTATTAAAAGCTTGATTCGTTCCTACTGAACAATTAACATTTCATTTGTGCATTATCCGCCAAATTAGACAGCGTTACGCCCCCCCACCGTCCGGACTCCGGTACATTTATAAGGCCCGAGGGCGCTGCGCCCCCTTGTGCCGCCATCGCGCTCGAGATTGAGTGTTTTAAATTAAGCAAATCAATGCCGGATTTTCACGCATAAATATCACCTACCCCTTTAATGGAAATGTTATGTTGCTCTCGTTTTCTTGTTAACTTTAAATTAGGTACGCGCCGTTTGCACACAAGTAGGGACTGGTCCTGGTTTTAATTGCCATCCGAGTTTGGACGTTGCGAAATATACTGGCTGTAGATTGGTCGATCACTATAGAATTTTTTTAAACGACAACAATGAAACATTCAAATTACAATTTTTATATTATACAAAAAATTGTGTGTCATGATTTTGATTTATACATATTAATTTTTACAGTTTTTAAAATTTAAAAATTTAACACATACATTTTAGATTATACAAACACAAAATCCTTGATTGCACGAAAATTCCACATCCAGTCCATTCAAACAAACAGCTTCGGGCATCTACATACACAACCACACACTTACACACATATATATATATATATATATATATATATATATATATATATATATATATATATATATATATATATATATATATCCCGTCAATATACGAGTGTGTCGTTGCCGGTGGCATTTTCTGATTCTTGAATTCGGGCCGGAAGTGTCTCTCTTCCGGACTAACTAGACTGTATAACGTGTCCTCGTACACAATGGCGCACTAACTAGGTACTTAAGGTTAGGTGCCCTCCGCCATCGCAGCCATCCAGGCCGGCGTACATATAAAAATAAAAACTTTCCTCATCACGGACCGTGATGGTGGCGGCGCCGGGCTCAGACTTTATTATTAAGTTAGCACCGAGTTCTTTTCCCTTTCTTGCTTTGCGCTGCCTTAAAAGAAAATTAAATTTTAAAGTATAAGTATTTGCGTTAAAAATGGATTTATGTTTTTATGGATAAGTTTTATAAGGAAAGTTAAACCACGTCTAATTGAATATTTCTGCTAGTCTATTTTTTCATTCGTCGTCTCGTTTCTTAACACGAAATATTATCGTGGATTTTTCGAAATTTTGCATTTAATGGTTTAAATTTGTTCCAAGAAATGTAACCATTAAAATAAATGTAAATAATATTAACAATCTAACACAACAATTTTTTTCTTTTCTTTTCATCATCTACTTCTGAATCTGATAATATTTTCTTTTCATTGTTTATAAGAATGTGATTTCTTTCACAAAAACATCTTTTAAATTCTTTAAACTTTTCTATTTATGTAAATAAAAGTTCCTTTTTGGAAATTTATTAATCGTTGATCATTTTTTTATTGTTTGAGTGTCGAGTACTCTTTATTCCGCAAATGGGGCTTAACGTCCTAGGATTATGTATGTGCGGGTTCCTTGAAACAATAGACCCTTTTAGGGACAAGCTGTGCAACGGAGCCGAGTGGCGGGGTGTGTATTGTCCCGCGTGAGAGGATATCTGTGTAACCGCCCCGGGCAGGTATGTCACCCCTAGCCTCCGCGCCGGAGGAGCGCCGCGAGGGAAAGGGGGGGATACACGTACATCTATATGTGGGGATGTGGGGCGACTGGAAAGCGGGGCATACATATTGATATCGGTGCAATCGATATCCAATTTTACCGAAATTCCCTCGTTTTGACTCTGTCAAAAATAGCACGGAGGGGGTGAGATCTCTACATATATCCCATTTGATTTACATCCTCCAAATACACATGTTAACATACAATTCCTCACAGCCACTTTCGCAAACAACGCGAAACGTGTACGCAGTTGAAATATTACGTTCCGAAATCTTGTCGCGTCACGCTATGTATTGAATATCGAAATGTCAATAATGTTAGAAAAATTAAAATATATGTTGCATGGGTAATTCTCAAACGTGTAGAATTAAATCTGTATTATAGATCAATTCATAATAATATAAGTTTAAAATTCATAACATATTAGTTTTATAGTTTATAAAATTATAAAATCTGGAAGCTTTACTTCATCTACTTCCCATTTACTTAGTTAATTTAAGTTTAAAGATAAATGACTAATCTCATTTAAGCTTGATTAAAGCCTGTTTACGTATCCACGTATTAAATTTTTATTGATTTTCACCCTCAAACATTTTACTTAATCAATTTTCTGTTTCTATAATATTTTCTTTCAGTTTTCGAAAAAATAATAACAACTCTTGCTTTGAATATAGTTTTCAGCAATGTCTTTTATAAATTGTGATACTTTCTTTTAGAAAAAATTACTTCCAGAGGTGGATTTATAAACTAAAGCCTTATTTCGTTCCATAATTGCTTCATCAGTTTCCTGACATATGTTTCGACAATTACTTGTCATTTTCAAAGGTGTGCTATGATCACTGAAGGGGTGAATTTTTATCTGTCAATATATATAAACTAGGGTATTAATATAATTTTGTTAAATAAGACAAGTAATTGTCGAAAAATATGTTAGGAAAGTGATAAAGCAATTATGGAACGAAAGAAGACTTTAATTTTAAAATCCATCCCTTTAATTATGTTTCATCAAGAATGAAAGCAACAATAGTATTAATTTTAAAATTAATTCCACTTTTTGAGAAATTTCTTCCATTTTTTAATATATCTTACCGGAATTTTGCACCAATTTTTATGTAAGATTTCAAATATTTTAACACATTTTGCTTCATATTATTCAAATCTCAGGAATGTATTTCTTAAATTGCGAGATTTTTATTCCATAGTTTCTCAAATACTTTAGAAGTTACTCCAAATTTAGTTAGAATTTATAGAATTTTCCAGAAATTTATCCTTCTGATTTTTAGAACTTTCTTCTATTTTTTATTTATCACCTTTTCTTAGATTTTTCCAGTTTCAGGATGTTTTCAGTAATATGTAAAGTAACACAAGAATTTTACTATTTATTTTTTAATTTGTATTGTTTTTAAGTGTTCTAAAAAATGTCTGTTATTTGTCTTTAATTGCTCAAGAATTTTATATATTTCTTGCTTTATGTCATCTGCATTTTTCAAGAAAGCATTTCTTAATTTTGCATATTAATATTTCTTTAATTAAGAGATTTTTTTTATTTTATTAATATTTTAAATATTTTTTGCTTTTATTTTATTTGAAATTTTGAAATATTTCTTGTCTGAATTTTACTTTTATTTTTAGATTTTTTTTCAGACTTTCAACAAACCTACACTAATTTTGCTTCTAGATCTCTAGAGCTTCTCAGCAAGTTTCCTATCATTTTTTAATAATTTTTTACTATTTTTTTAATAAATTATAAAAAATTTATAAGAATTTTTCTTTTAAATTGCCAGAATTTTGTTTAATTGTTCTAATTGGTTTTATCAATTTTTCTGTAATATAAGAAATCAAGAATTTCCCAATCGTTTTATAATTTTTTAGCTTTACATTTGTATAATTTACATTTTCTAAATTTTCCAGAATGTCTCTTCTAAATCTTTACAATTCCTAGAATATATCCTTAACTTTTCTTTGGGATTTATAGAAATTTCGAGAAAATTTTCTTTCGATTATAACAGAAGTTATCACTATTTTTAAAATTATCTTATCAAAATTTTTCGGGATCTTTTTTTTTAATACTCTTTTATCGGAGATTTTAAAATATTTTCTCTAATTTTTGGTATTTTTCTTGCATTTAATTACCGAATTTGTAAGATTTTTTACTTACATTGTAAGAACTGTTCTCTTATTTTTCTAGAATTCCAAAAAATCTTGCATTTAATTACCGATTTTGTAAGAATTTTTTCTTATTTTGTAAGAACTGTTCTCTCATTTATCTATAATTCCAAAAAAAATGACATAATATTATCATCAGTGTTGCTTTTATTTCCTTGCAATTTTCAATTTTTACATATTACTCTTCACTCTGATGATTTTGATTTCAGTGGCTTGTTTTTTATTTGTAGAATACGAGTATTTTTTCAAATTTCTTGATTTCGTACAATTTTCTATTGAATTATACATAATTTTTAAGGAACATCTCTTCTAAATTGTAAGAGATTTTTCGTTTTCCTTTTCAATTCCCAAAATATTGTGGATTTTTTTGAAATTTTTTTAGAGGTTCAACAATTTTCCATGATTTTTTGAAGATTTCTAGAATTTTTAAGCAATTTTTCTTTTCTTATTATATAATTTATCACTATTTCTTTAATTATCTTATGGGAATTTTGTAAAAATTTGTATAAAATTACAATAAATTTCTAAAAAATGTTATTAGTAATAAATTAAAATGAATTTTCATTTTCTGAATATTCCTCTTCTAAATTGTAAGATTCTTCTTTCAGTAATACTCTTCAAACAACTTTTTCTTCTGGACTTCAAGATTTTTTGAAAACATTTTTGGGAATTTCATTTTTAAGGATTCTTGAACTTTTTTCCATAACTAATTGATATTTTTCTTCCATACAATTCTAACGTATTCAATAGAAACGTTTGAATTGTATGGAAGAAAAATAATAAAAAGTTATGGAAAAAAGGTTTAAGAATCCTTAAAAATGAAATTCTAAATGAATTTTTAACTTAAAATTCGCAGAGTTTTTCTTTCTGGTTTATAAAATGTATCAGATCAGAAGTTTTTTTTTCGAAATTTCTAGAATTTTCCACAACTTCTCTGAGAAATTGTAGCTTTGTATTATCAAATTTTTATAATGTATTTTCTCAATTGTAATGTTTTTCTTCAACCGTTTCCTTTTCAGATTATTAGAATACTATACCCCTTATTTTCCATATTTCTCCTAATAATTGTTCATAAGTATTTCTGTACTTTCTCTTTTAGAGAATTTATCAATATTTCATCAATTATCCTTTCGGATGTATTTTTATTTTCGTAGTTTTACAAAAAGAATTAATTCTAGTATTTCTAGCAATTTTGCTTCAAAATTATACTTTTGCTCCTAAATTACATAAATAAAAATGTTTAACTTATAGCTTTACATTTTCTGAAAATTCCCGAATACCTCTTCTAAATTGCAAGGTTTTCTTTTCAATAATAATAATTTTCAAATAACTTTTCTTCTGGACTTTTCAAATTTTGTAATTAAAGTTATGGCAAACTGCGAGGCGATCAGTAATTAAAGTTAATATGCATATGTGTTCTCTAATCTTAATGAAGTTTATACAAATGTTTTGACATTTTCAAAAAAAACTGTTGTTCAACTTTTAGAATTTTCCAACGATTTATTATAAAAATTTTGGAAATTCGGTGCTTCGAAAATTTTCCTGTAATTTTTCTTTCTGATCTCTAAAACTTTCCTAGAAATTGCTAAAATATGTTTTTTAACAATGTACAAGAATATTCTTTTTGGCTTTTAAAATTTTCCAACAATTTTTAGTCAAGATTTCAATTAGTATTATTGTATTTATACAATAACCAACATCATTTCGCTATTCTTTTAATGTAAAAAATACACATTTTTGCATAAAACAATCACGCTCGTGTTACACATAATGCGCATTACTTTTATAAAGGGCCCTGTATGTTTATTCGAGGTCTTTCTTTGTTTTTCTGGATTTTTCTTTAAAAATAAAAAATATAGGTAACAATTTTCATTTAAATATTTTTTTATAAACAATAGAGTATTTTTTGTAAACAAATTAAAAATGTATAATAAAGAAAAATATATAATATTTTGCAAGTTTCAACTGGTTTTTTTTATTTCAATCAATTGTATATAAACGTTTAATTTTTTTTCCTTTATCTATTGTCAACTATTTTTGTTTTTGTAATTATCTATAAACTATTATTCTCTATAATGCCTTAGCTCTATTCACAGTTTTCTTTTAAAAAAATACTCTATACTTGTTTTCGTTTTTAAGTTTTTCCTTAATAGTTAACTGATTTTGTAGGATGTCAATTATTTTCCTTTGTTTTTTTTCTTTCAATTAAACCTACTTTAATTACTTTTATTGGTTTTCTATTCATGAAGATTTTTGCCAACGTTCCAATTTTATCAAATGTCAATTATTTCTTTTTTATTAAATTTCCAATAATTTCACTTGATTTTTAAAGTGGCATTTAATGGTTTAGCATTTTTGGCTAATTTAACTGTTTTCCTTTCAATTGCTTCTGATTTCCCTTTTATTGAATATAAATTGTTTTTATTTTTGTAATGATCTAACAACTTTTTTTTTCTATTTTAGGCATTTTGAAGTTTGCTTTTTTAATAATGATATTAATAGTAATAATAAAAATAAATATATTTATTTACATGTTTTTTTCCTTTTACAAAGCTTTTTTAAAATATTTTTTAATTGTTTTGATTCTTCAATTGTTTTTTATAAATAATATTATAATAATATAAATTCCCATTCATTTGCCTTGTGACACTTTACTATTTTATGATTTCTTTATATTTTTAATTATTTTTTGTTAATTGTGTTTTTACAAATTTCTAAAAAAGTCAATTGTTTTTCAAAGTTTCATCGAACTTTTTAAAACTATTTCTTTATAATTATATACTCTTTGCGTTTATTGACTGTTTATTTTTCGGTTACTTTAGATATTTTAATAATCGTTACTTTAATTACTGAATACTGACTTTAATAAACTGAATATTATCTTAATTAATTTCATTTTATACATGTTTGTAATTACACTCTGAAATTAAGATTATTATTATTATTAATACAGCCTTGAGAGCTTGTACATGATTTAATCTAGCGTACTCTTGACCTACCTCAACGGACAATACAATGACCTATCGTACTCCTAACCAGCCCAAATGAATAATACATTAGGGTAGGTCAAGAGTACGCTAGAGTTTAAGCGTCAAAATAGGCGCTAGGTTAACGCACAGTTTGTTGGTGTAGGTCAAGAGTACGGTCGGTTAATATATTTTTTTTATTATTCTTCTCTTATCACCATTCATTTGTTTGAAACTTTTTTTAGAAAAAAATATGATTTAGAGAAGGGTATAGGAAAAAAATGGCAGAACATATTTTCGTAAATTTATTTTACTTTCATTACGATATAGTTTAATAATTCACCTAATATACAAAACTAAATATTACTTTAAATTATATCTTAAAAATTATAAATACGTTAATTTATGTCGATAATATAATAGGTACAATATTTTCAGTTCGACCTTTCAATGACCTGCGCGTAGTTTTCAATTATAATCGTGTGCACTTTTCACACATTGATAAACGTTCCAGCGCAAAAAAACAAAGAAACAAAAACCTGTGGACCAATGAGCGCTCACCACCGTCACACTTTTTTTGCATCTTGCAACGCGTTACCTGCGTTATCACAAACAATTAGCGTCAGTATCAAAATCGTCGTCGTGGTGTATGTGCGGGCTCGAATATTTTCTTAACAATTATTTAATAAAAGTGTGTGTGCACGTAGAAATTATTATTTGTGATTCAAGAATAACCATCATCCCTTTACTGAAGGAACATGTTTGAAGGTATTATAATAGAGAAATTCTAATAAAAATTGATTGAGATTTCAAGTTAATACTAAAAAATAACGTTACAATAAAAACTACATCGAATAATTTTATGTTATTTACGATTTAAAAATTATTTGATGATAAATTATTGTAAGTAACAAGTGTAAGAAGTTTCTTTAATCACTTTTTATACTTATATCCTAAATAACTATGAATTAATTAATGTATTTATATAAGGCACATTTTATTCTATTATAGCCTATTCAATTTTTCTTAATTAGTTTTAAAATTAAACACAATAATCACTTTGTTTTGTGTAACCGTTATTTATTTGTATGGTGACCAAGTGATCAACGTATCATTTCCAAACCGAAAGTCTTTCGGTTTGAAAATGATACGCTGATGTATTGAAACCATTGGTCACCATACAAATAAATAACGGTTATACAAAACAAAGTGATTATTGTGTTTAATTTTATCATTAAATATGTATAACGAAGTAGAAGCCTCCATCGTCAATGACTTAATTAGTTTGTTTACAATATATTGAAATGTATATTTTTTGGTCATTGCTTTTCACAGATAATATCCTAAACTTATTTATTCTCATTATACAACTTTAAAGTTCTAGATTCATTTATACAACCTACTTCTCATTTCTTTACGCTTAATCATTTTTTCAGGTTACAACCATTTCAAAACTGCGCGTGTGCTTCGTTTCTCCACATCCCCTACGCCTAGATTTTAGATTTTCGGATTCCACTAAAAGTAGGTTCTCCAAGAGATGACACCAAGGCTCCAATGTGAGTTTTCTTTTGTTCTTTCTTTTTCTCTACTTTTTTTAAAGCTTGGTAATAATTAACTAAGCGTATTTTGAAAATGTTCATTTTTTACACTCATCTGTTTTTTAACACTATATAAAAACATAAAATATAATATTATAATGATATAATACTTCACTCAATAAGTCCCCGGTCCGACACATATATGGAAATATTGTTGACAGTCCTATGTCATTTCCGGGTAGTAATAATTTTCAAACTTTATGTATTAAATTTCATAAGATTCTGACCGTTCGTTTAGAAGTTACAGTCACTTTATTCACCGCGGTTTTGTAATTTTTAAGACAATGGATAGAAAGGAATTTCGTGTGTTGATTAAACACTGTTTTTTTGATGGGGAAAAATCTGTTCGAACTAAACAGTGACTTGATAAGCATTTTGAGGACTCTGCATCACAAATGATTTATTGGCACTTTTTAATTTAAAGATAAATCACAAATAAAAAAACTTTTTAACTTTGTTTGTAAACACACGATTTAGTTTCGACAATTTTAACTTGTAATTATCAAACTAGAAGTTCTAGTTCTAGTTTGATAATGACAAGTTAAAATTGTCGAAACTATAGTCACTAAATAAATGTTCCCTGTGACACTTGAACAGGAAATGATTTCTAATATATCCTCTACTCAGTAAAAAGTATTTTTTCCTAAAAAAATCGTGATTATTATTGATAAATTGTGTTTTGATCAATTTTTTGAGAAATATTCGTTTCTAAAGCGTTCTTGAATTTTGTAGATTTCTAGAATTTTTAGAAAGTTTAATTCTATATTTTAGATATTTTCTCAGAGTTCTAGAATTTTCTTCAGTTTTTGTTTTTTAAAACTTTCGAGTATCTTTTATTCCATTTTTTAAGAATTTTCTTATGTGCCTCTAGAATTTTTCTAAATTTTAGATATTTTTATTAATTTCAGTTCAAAAATTTTCATGTTTTTTGTAGATTTTCTAGATTTTTCCTCAGTTTTGTTGGTTTGTAGAACCTTTTTTTCATTCCATTTTTTAGGAATTTTCTTATGGGCCTCTAGAATTTGATTCAATATTTTTTTGTATATTTCAAGAACTGAGCAACTTTCATCATATTTTTGAAAAACTTTTCTAAAGGGTTCTAAAATTTTGTAGATTTCTATAATTTTTTAGAAAGTTTCTTCAGTTTAACAAGAATTTTTCTAGTGTTCTAGAATTTTCATCAGTTTGTTTTTTTTATAGATTTCTAGAAGATTTTAGTAACTTTTTTTTTTTAATTTCCTTATTTGCCTCTACAATTTATCTTAATATGTTTTGTAGATTTTCAGATCGTTTTGGTAACTTTTATTACATTTCATGAGTTCAAGAATTTTCCTAATTTTTTTTGTAGATTTCTAGAATTTTTTAGAAAGTTTCAGTCAGTTTTTCAGGAATTTTTGTAAGACTTCTAGAATTTTCTTCAGTTTCTTTTAACCTCTAGAATTTCTAGAAATTCCCAGCAACTCTCATTGCATTTTTGAAGAAATTTTCTAAAGAATTCTTGAATTTTGTAGATTTCTAGAATTTTTAGAAATTTTAATTTGATATTTCAGATATTTTCTTAGATTTCTAGATTTTTCTATTTTTTTTTTTGTAGACTTCTAGAATTTTCCAGAAAGTTTAATTCAATTTTTCAGGAATTTCATTACATACTTCTAAAATTTTCTTTAGTTATTTTTGCTGGTTTATAGAACCTTTCTTTCATTCCATTTTTCAAGAATTTTCTTATGGGCCTCTAGAATTTTCCACAATTTTTTTTTTGTTTCAATAACTTAGCAATTTGTATAAAATTTTTGAAAGACTATTCTAAAGGGTTCTTGAATGTTGTAGATTTCTAGAATTTTTTAGAAAATTTCTTCACTTTATCGAGAATTTACCTATAGAATTTTCTTCAGTTTGTTTTTTTATAGATTTCTAGAAGTTTCCAGTAACTTTTATTCCATTTTTTAAGAATTTCCTTATTTTCCTCTAGAATTTTCCTTAATTTATTTTGTGGATTTATAGATCGTTTTGGTAACTTTTATTACATTTTATGAGTTCAAGTATTTCCTTTTTTTTTTGTAGATTTCTAGAATTTTTTAAAAAGTTTCATTTAGTTTTTAGAAATATTCTTAGACTTCTAGAATTTTCTTCAGTTTTTTTACTTTCCCTATATAGTATATATAGGGGAAGTATTGTTTTCGTGCGAGAAAATGTCTGTGGGCGCTGTATCTCAAAAACGAATGATCCGATTGAGATGAAACTTTAAACTTAAGGTTTTATCGCTAAAAACTGGAACTGAAAAGCTTTTGGTAAACATTCATAAACCGGAAGTGGTTGTTTACTCGAGGTGTTTTTTTGTTTTTTCGTGATATTTTTCTAAATATGAAAAATAAAAAAAAACGGATCAATCAAAAGTTAAAGGCAATGAAAAACTGAACAAGTTTTATTCGAACATGTTTTTCATAAAATTCTTAACTTTCAAGAAAAAATAAATAAAATTAAAAATTTTGATATTTTTTGTCAATTGCTAATAAACTGTTGGCGTTACATACAATTTATATAACAAATAATTGTAGAGAATTCAAAAATGCACAAATCATTAAGAATAACATTTTTGCGTAAACCTCATAGTTTTCGAGAAAAAATATAGGGAAAGTACTATGATGGCCACATCACCATTTTGTAGATTTGTAGAACTTTTTAATTCCATTTTTTAAGAATTTTGTTATGAGCCTCTAGAATTTTAATCACTATTTTTGTAAATTTCATAGAAATTCTCAGCAACTTTCATTTTATGAAGAAATTTTCTTGAATTTTGTAGATTTCTAGAATTTTTAGAAAGTTTAATACAATATTTCAGATATTTTCTCAGAGTTCTAGAGTTTTTTTCAGTTTTGTTTTTTGTAAAACTTTCGAGTATCTTTCATTCCATTTTTTAAGAATTTCCTTATTTGCCTCTAGAATTTTCCTCATTTTTTTTTGTAGATTTTAGATATTTTTAGTAACTTTTATTAAATTTTATCAGTTCAGGAGTTTTTATGTTTTATCCTTAGATACTTCTAAAATTTTCTTTAGTTATTTTTCTTGGTTTGTAGAACCGTTTTTTCATTCCATTTTTCAAGAATTTTCTTCAATATTTTTTTTGTAGATTTCAAGAACTTGGCAACTTTTATCATATTCTTAAAGAACTTTTCTAAAGGGTTTTTAATATTGTAGATTTCTAGATTTTTTTAGAAAGTTTCTTCAGTTTATCAAGAATTTCCCTAGTGTTTCTCTTCAGTTTATTTGTTTTTATAGATTTCTAGAAGTTTCCAGTAACTTTCATTCCATTTTTTAAGAATTTCCTCATTTTCCTCTAGAATTTTCCTTTTTTCTTTTTTTTGTTTCATAGATTTATAGATCGTTTTGGTAACTTTTATTACATTTTATGAGTTCAAGAAATTCGTAATTTTTTATGTAGATTTCTAGAATTTTTTAGAAAGTTTCATTCAGTTTTACAGGAATTTTTTTATGAGCCTCTAGAATTTTAATCAATATTTTTGTAAATTTCTAAAAAATCAACTTTCATTGCATTTTTGAAGAAATTTTCTAAAGCGTTCTTGAATTTTGTAGATTTCTAGAATTTTTAGAAAGTTCAATTCCATACTTCAGATATTTTCTCAGAGTTCTAGAATTTTCTTCATTTTTTGTTTTGTAAAACTTTCGAGTATCTTTTATTCCATTTTTTAAGAAATTCCTTATTTGCTTCTAGAATTTTCCTCAATTTTTTTATAGATTTTAGATATTTTTAGTAACATTTATTCAATTTTATCCGTTCAAGAATTTTCGTATTTTTTTTTGTAGATTTCTGGAATTTTCCAGAAATTTCAGTTTTTCCGGAATTTTCTTAGGTACTTAAATTTACTTCAGTTAATTTTGTTGGTTTGTAGAACCTTTTTTTCATTCCATTTTACAAGAATTTTCTTATGGGCCTTTAGAATTTTCCTCAATATTTTTTTTAGATTTCAAGAATTGGCAACTTTCATCATATTTTTGAAGAACTTTTCTAAAGGGTTCTTGAATGTTGTAGATTTCTAGAAATTTTTAGAAAGTTTTTTCAGTTCACTAAACTATTTATGATTTTCAACTTTTTATTTTACTCACTACAATTGTTTCTCTACACTTTAGCTTCTTTAGGTGATGAAATATAATATATAATATATTGTAGTGAGTAAAATAAAAAGTTTAAAATCATAAATAGTTTACTATTATTATTAAGTTAAGTGATAATGGATTTTCAAAATATAAGTGCCTCAACAATCAACGAGTTTCTTCAGTTTATCAAGAAGTTTCCTAGAGTGTTCTAAAATTTTCTTCAGTTTGT
The DNA here is from genome assembly GCA_963969525.1 of Ontholestes murinus. Classification (NCBI taxonomy): domain Eukaryota; kingdom Metazoa; phylum Arthropoda; class Insecta; order Coleoptera; family Staphylinidae; genus Ontholestes; species Ontholestes murinus. Next base: position 89,416 of record CAXAKX010000523.1, on the reverse strand, counting down.
TTTTGTTTATAGATTTCTAAAACTTTCCAGTAACTTTAATTCCACTTTTTAAGAATTTTCCTATAAGCCTCTATAATTTTCTTCATTTTTTGTAGATTACTAGAAGATCTTAGAAACCTTCATCGCACTTTTGAAGAATTTTCTATGGTGTCATTGAATTTTTTTCAATATTTTTTGTAGATTTCTAGAACTTTTCTAGTATCTTGCATTCCATCCTTTCTTTAGTTTTTTATAGATTTCTATATTTTTTCGGCCACTTTCATCATTTCATTTTTTGAAGAATTAGTCTAGAGAGTTCTTGAATTGTAGATTTGTTTAGAATTTTTCAGTTACTTTCATTACATCTTTCAAGAATTTTCCTCAACTTCTTTTGTAGATTTTTAGAAATTTTCAGTAGCTTTTATTAAATTTTTCAGGAATTTTTAGAGTTCTAAAATTGTAGTTTCCAGCATCTTTCATTCCATCTTTCAATAATTTTCTTAAAGAATATTTATTACCTCAAAAAATGCTACAGATTCTGAAATGAAACTTAAGCTTTAAAAATTCGTTGCACTGGTTTCAATTAATTTTAACTCAGTTTTTTTCATTTCAGAATCTGTAGCATTTTTTGAGGTCTACGACTTTTGATAAAAAAAACAACAACAAATCAATGTTTTGACATTATTATTTCGTAATTGTATCTGTTGATAATTCCCTATAAATTTAGCTAGTATCACCTTAATGCTTTCTTTATATACAATAAAATTAAACCAATATATTAAATTAATTATTGATTCATACTAGTTTTTACATAACATATTTTTGATATATTAATATAAACCAAATCACAGTAAAATAAAATTTTAATGCTTTTGTAATTGTAATGATCTTTTTTTGTCATAACATATTATGATTAGTTTTTTGTCTTTTTTATTTCTGTATGCTTCGCGTGAGTGCGTAGAATATCGGAGGGTGGTGTAACATTTACGCGATCCAATAAATCCGCCGAGCTATTTATATTTTTCCGGGGCGGCACCGAGGGGGGGAAGAGACAAAAAAACGCATTAACCGTGGCCCTTCGGGGGCGGCCAATGTGTAAAACGGTCCCATTTTCCGGATCAAAACTCGCGTCGGCCTTAATACACCCCCCATCATTGCATAAATAACGGCCGAATAATAAATAATTGTCGCGCGGACATTAGCGGCTTTCTGGATTTATCTACCGGAAAGAGTTTTCAGATAAATAAATTTTTAAAATCGCTAACTGATTTTAGTACTAGAAAAGAGGAATCAAACATGAACTATCTTCTTCCACTTTAAGATTACTACCAACCACATACAATTTGGATAATTTTGTTATTCTTGGACGCCTTTAGTTTCTACTACTCATAACTTCATCTTAATTTTGGTAATATTCTAATCAGATTTTTTATATAGTATGAATAGAATTGTTTTCAAAACATTGCCTTCATCTTGATTTTGGTAGTTCTTTAATCAGATTTTTCATATAGTATAAAAAGAATTGTTTTTAAGAGGCTGATTACTTTTTTTGATGTTATATAAATATTGTATGCTGAATTGGCAATTTCTTTAAATGCGAAGTTGGATAGAAATGCATCCGGAAGGAATTGAAACATCAAGCCAATTTAAGAGGCGGGGACGAATAAATAAAAGTAAAATAATCACCAATTACCGTGCTCGATGTTGCGATTAAATGAACCTCAAGGAAAACAAAACGACAACGAGAGAAAGACACTAATGAAGAGATGAAAAGGCATCCGAATCGAGCGCATTCTGTAATGCCGGAATTTGCCGAGTTATTTATTTGCGAGAATGCCGGAATGTACATGTGTACGAATTTAAATTCAACATGCGACGTTATTTTGCCGGTAATTAATAAATATAAGAATGAAAGGGGCGCCGGTGATTCATCGGGTGCACGTGAAATAAATTGCCATTTAATACTTGAGCGTGCACACCCCGGGTTGTAGTTATTACAAATGCATATTTACCCAGGTACGTGGTGCGTTATCAAATGGAAACTGGGAACTTGCTCCTGTTTACATATGCACATCATAATTACATGTTACACGGCCGCTAATTCGCTCCGATAAACAACGCTAATTTATCAAAATGTTGTCTGCTTGATGAATGGGTACTGTCTTGTGATGAATGCCCATTATCAACGCGCTAATTGGTCATAGATCCTCGCTATATTGATACAAAACAATAGCCACGTCTACAGTCTATGGTTCACAACAATCAAGATGATGACGGGGTGTTTATCTATGACAGAGATGACGGTCAATTAGAATACTACTTAAACGTCATTAGTATTTTATTTATATTATAATAAACTATATTTATTTATTTCTAATCCTAATCGGAATGTCCAGTAATATAGAGAAGGCCGTTTTATACAAAAACTGTTGGGGGTGCGATTCCGCGCTGGCTCGGAACTGTCCTCGTTTAGGGAGGTAACGATTGGGGAAAGGCCGAGGGACCGGCCGGCGATTCAGAACAGAAATAATTAGTGCGAAGTGTATAATGAATGGCCGGCGGACCAGGAGGCGTCGGTTCAATTCCCGGCGGGGCGCTTTTTTAATCACACTTTCCCCGCCCCGAGTTTTCCACGGGAAATCCGATAAAAACTTAGGAAATAAAGGGGCCACGGTCGCCGGAAACGCGACGGATTTATTTATACGGCGGTGTACACCCGGAATAAAGAGGATGTCTTTTTCTAGTTCCTGGATTAACTACACAGTTACTATTGATAAAGGTTTTAATAGTGTATGCATATATTATCAAGTTGGTTTTAATCTTCAAATTACCAAAGTTCTTCAAATAATCATTCAAGACTATACATTAAGCTAAGTTGGTTATTACTTAAATGTTCATGACTGTTAATACCTTTAAACCAATCATTCTAATTGCTGTTATTATAAATAACTGCAATTGTTTAACTTTCATCTTTTTCGTGGCCACCCAATTGGTATCTATCAAATGTCTGTTGACTGCCATATGTCAACTCTCATCTGTCAACTGTATGGTAACTGTTATCTGTAAACTGTCAACTATATAATTTATCAATTGTCATCTGTGAAATGGCTGTTAATTGACATCTGTCAATTCTGGTCTAACAACTATCTGTTAACTGTCATTAGTCATCTGTCATATTATTTATTCAACTATCAAGAGTCTGTTAACTTCCAATTGTCAGGTGTCATCTGGTGGTAACTATCAACTGTCATATGTAAGTTAATTGTCATCTATCAAATCTCGTCTATCATCTATCTGTTAAAAGTCATTTGGTAAATGTCTGTTAACTGATATATTTCAAATGACTGTTAACTATCATCTCGAAACTCTCAACTGGCTGTCATCTGTTAAATGTCGACACTTAACTATTATCTATAATATTTCAAATTTTATTTATTCAACTGTCATCTCTGAACCGCCAACTGTTTGTTAACTGTCACCTGACAAATCTGCCAACTGTCATCTGTTAACGATTTTCTGTCATCTATCATTTGTCAACTGTCATCTGTCATATGACTGCTAACTGACATCTGTCAACTCTCGTCTAACAATTGCTTGTTAGCTGTCATCTGTCAAATGTCTGTCATCTGTAATCTGCCATATATTCACTATAATTTAATTAAAACCAATAAAGATTTTATGAAAAATCAGAAAGAGATTTTATTTTATTTTTTTTTTATCCGAAATTAAATTCATTAATTAAAAATAAAATATTATTAAGTAAAAATAAGATAATTTTATTTTATACTTAAAAGAAACAAATTCCTAATTTATAATTACTTGTTTCCTGTCATTTACTTCCAAATAAATTCTCATATTTCATTTGTCATCAGTCTTTTATTATTATTATTATTTATATAATTATAATTTTCATTTAAGAAAACAGTAAAAACCATTTCTAATCTGTCATCTGTAATCTGTCATATGTTTTTACGTGCATAGTAAACTTTGAGGTATAAATTAGAAAGAGTAGCGGTCCAAGTATAGAACCTTGTGGAACACCTTTAGTAACATATTTTGCAGCAGATATTGTGTTACCGACTTTGACACTTTGGGTTCTATTGAATAAGTAGCTTTGGAAAAAAGCAATAGCAGAGGGTGCCAGACCTATACTTTCTAGAATAGAGAGTAAAATTGGGACATTGATCGTTTCAAAAGCTTTGCTATAATCTAGAAGGGTTAGTACAGCTATTTTGTTAGCGTCGATGGCAGACAAGATTTCATCCGTAATAAATAATGCTGTGGTACAACTTCTATTGGGCCTCACGTCAGATTGGTTATTAGGTATTATATCTCTTTTATGAATATACTATCTTAACTGCCTATCAGCTATTTTTTCCAAAACTTTAGACAATGCTGATCGGCCTTAAATCGTTGTATTCGTTTGGGTGCGACACTTTTGGACGAGGAATAACTATTGCCTTTTTCAAACTAGGCGGGAATATATTAGTACATAAAACAAAGTTTACTATATGAGAAATATACGGTAGTAGCAAAGGGCAACACAATTTAATAATATTAATATTTAAATGATCGTAGCCAGAAGCTTTAGTTTTTAAGCTCAAAATTGTTTTATAAACGTCATCACTATCTACTTGACTGAACTTAAACTTATCATTATTATCTGTTAATGTATTGTTTTTGTAAAATTGTATCACTTGATCGCAATTAGTATTGGCAACCGGTATCGAATTTAGAAAAAAATCATTTATCTCATCTGCATGCTGCATATGTTTAGGTATTTCATTTAGTCCCCTATTATTAATGTCCAGTCTTTTAAGCTCATTCCAGATATCTTTAGAACTTGCATTACGAAGAGTATACTGAAAGTAAGCCTGTTTTTCCTGCTTAATCATCATAGTAACTTGATTTATTATTTGAAATTTTTCACCTGTCATTTGTCATCTATCTTTTTTTCATCTATAATCTAATATTCCTTTACATTTCTTATCCGTTGTATATAAATTTGAAGTGTTTTATTATCGACTTTCTAAATTTAGAAAAATGTAACATTACACATGTCATTTGAAATCTGTCAATTACTAACTGTCATTTGTCATCTACAATCAGACATGCTGCCATTGAGGGATTTTTTAAATCAATTTTCAAATATTTTTTTTATCTAAGGGTAAATGTAATAATATTTCTTCTTGTTTTATGAATTGTCATTTGTCACCTATAATTTAGTACTGTTCATAATCTATTATTTATCATCTATAAGCCTCCATTATTGCCTTCAAGGATTTATTATCAATTTTTAAATGTTCAGTTAAATGTAACCAACATTTGGTTCTGACATCATTTATATTATCAATTTTTAAATATTTAAATAAATGCAACGATATTTCTTTTTGACTTATCATCTGTCATTTGGCATATTTTATTTGTCATATATCATTTCTCACCTGTTATTTCATACCTGGAATTTATCATGTCAGTTTTTATCTGTCAGTTGTCACCTGTTATTTATCTTCTTTTGTCTGTCTTTCTTTTATTGATTTAATCTGTCATCTTTTACTAATGGTACGTCATTTTTTCATTTGTTTTATATTAAATTCTATATTTTTAATCTATTTTTTTATATTTAGGTAAATATAACAATTGTTTTTTTTTGACTTATCACCCATCACTTGTTACATATCAATTGATTTATTATCATTTTTTATTATCTGTTATTTACTGGTATTATTATCATTTATCATATTTCATCTATAATCTGCAATCCTTTCCTTGAAGAGTTTTTTTTTATCGATTTTTAAATATTTAGGTAAATGTCATTTATCATTTATCACCTTGTATTTGACATCTGTCATTTATCATCTGTCACTTGTCATCTGTTATTTGACATCTGTCATTTGTTATCTGTTATTTATCATCTGTCATTTGACATCTGTCATTTATCATCTATTCCTGGGATATTATATTTTTTTACTAATTTTCGAATATTTAGATAAATTTAACAATTATTTCCTCTTAACTTATCATCTGTCATTTTGTCACTTACCATTTTGCACCTTCTTTTGTTTTGTGTTATTTATCATCTTTTATTTGATATATGTTAACTATCGTCGTATAATTATTCACCTATAATCATCCTTCCTCTAAGGGATTTTTGATCACATTTCAAATACTTAGTTAAATGCAATAATATTTCTTATTAACTTATCATTTGTCATGTTGTCACCTAACATTTGTCATCTGTTTTGTTGCAGCTTTTATTAGTCATCTGTCATTTGTCACCTTTTATTTGACGTCTTATCGTTTCTTGTTTTTTATCCGTTATTTGTCGTTTTTACCTAATCTTGTTTTTGTTAATCTGAGATCTTTCACTTATCGTAAGTCATGTTTTATCTTTTGTTTGTCATTTTTTGTTAACTCTAAAAATCTTTCTTCTTATCATATCACCCAACTTTTCTCACCTATCATCTGTCACTTGTCATGTACCATTCATGAGCTATTCCTTCTATCATCTAGAATCCGCCATCATTCCCTTGAGAGATTTTTTTCTCAATTTTCAAATATTTAGGTAAATGTAACAATATTTCTTCTTGACACATCATTTGACACCTTTAATTTGTCATCTGTCATTAATCACCTGTAATCATTTGTCACTTTTCATCTGTTAGTTGTCGACTGTCATTTGCTATCTATAATCATATGTTATTTATTATCTCTCATTTGTCATGTTTTCCTTGAGAGTCATTTTAATCAATTTTTGAATATTTAGATAAATTTTACAATCATATTGCATTTTTTTTTCATATGTCATTTATTACCTATCATCTATCATTTTTGATCTATAATCTGTCATCCTTCTCTTGAGGGATTTTTGGTCGATTTACAAATATTTAGGTAAATGTAATAATATAATATAATGTCATTTGGTATTTCATATTTGTCATTTGTCATTTATCACCGGTGATTTAACATCTGTCTTATCGTCAGTTATTTTTCATCTATCATTATTTTTCTTATCATTTGTCTTTTTTATCTGTTTCATTTCATCTATAAGGAGTATGCATTAATTCATGCGTTTTTTTTTTCGGAAATTAAGGCTTTATTGTGAAAAAATGGTTATACACTCAATGATCAAAGTATTGTCCATCGGATGCTACAACATTTGCCCATCTTTCTGGCAGTTTGTGGATTCTATCCCAAAAGAACTTCTCCGTCTTGGTGGTGAAAAATGAATCGAGCCAATTTTTGATACCCTGTTCTGAAGTGAAGCTTCTATTCCGGTGAGGGCATTCTGCATTGATCTGAACAGGTAGTAATCAGAAGGGGCTATGTCTGGGGTTTAAGGCGGGTGAGTTAGAACTTCACACCCACTGTTTTCCAAATAGTTTTGAACCTGTCTTGAAACATGTGGTCGAGCTTTGTTATGGTGGAAAATTATGGATTCGTGTGTGGTTGCATGTTCTGGTCGTTTTTCCGCAATCGCTCTCTTCAAACGAATTAATTGTGTTCGGTAGATGTCCCCTTTGATCGTCTGACCCGATTTCAACAGCTCATAATTCAACACACCCTTCTGATCCCACCAAATACAGAGCATTACCTTGTCGCCATGGATATTCGGCTTTGCCGTGGATTTTGATGGCTGGCCAGGCTTCACATACGATTTCTTGCGCTTGGGGTTATCGTAATGAATCCATTTTTCATCATCAGTGATAATCCGATGCAAAAATGACTTCTTTTTGTGGCGTTGAAGCAACATTTCCGACATGCAGAATCGGCGTTCGATGTCTTTTGGCTTTAATTCATACGGCACTCAATTTCCAAGCTTTTGGATGAATCCCTATGCTTTTAAACGTCTGGAAATGGTTGCTTGATCAACTCCCAATAATTTTGCAAGATCTTTTTCCGTTTGGTACGCATCTTCATCAAACAATGCCTTCAATCATCTTCATTATCTTCTAAGTTGAAATCGCCACTTTTAAACCGTGCAAACCACTTCTGGCACGTTCATTCTGCAAGAGCACGGTCACTAAAAAACCTCTACTAAAATACGATGACTTTCGGTAGGAATTTTTTTCATGTTAAAGTAATGAAGAAGAACTCCCTGCAAAAACACTTTTTCTGGCACAAAGTTCGACATGTTCAAATGAATAGAAAAAAATGTTGTTTGCGCTTCAATAAAATTACATATATTTGACATCTGTCATTTGTCATCTGTCAATTGTCATCTATCATTTTTCAACTAAAATCTGTCATTCTTCGCTTGAAGGATTTTTTGTCGGTTTTAAAATATTTAGAGAAATACGAATATTTCCTTTTGATCTGTTCTTTTGTCAACTTTTATTTGTCATCTGCCAATTGTCATCTATCATTTGTTATCCATCATTTTTCATTTAAAATCTACCATCCTTCCCTTGAGGGATTTTTGACCGATTTTCAAATATTTAGGTAAATGTAGCAACCTATCATCTGTCTTTTGACGCCTATCATTTGGCACCTTTCATCTGTCATTTGTAATTAATCACCTGTTATTTGACACATGTCTTCATCATTTGTTATTTTACATCTGTTACCAGTCACCTGTCATTTGTTATCGAAAATCGGCCATTCTTACCTTACCACTTCCAGTGATTTGAAAGTAACATTAGATTAGCACACAAATACACTTAAATAAAATAGTATATTATATCTGTGCGTACGTTATGTAAACAATGTATGGAAAAGAAAACATTGACGAACATTCCAGTTTCCCGCCACCGGGAAAACTTTACCACAGTGTGTAGTTTATCGTCCTGTAAAAGGTTCACGTAAGAATGGCGCTTGAATAATTGATCGGCAATTAGCTAATGTGAATACTTTAAAGTGCCGCATTAAAAAGCACCTTTGGAGTTTTACGAGTCTAAGTGACTGCTCCATTATGTTACTAAGCGGTATTATTTTAATGCGGTTTCGGTGTTTTATGCTGGAAACTTTACGTCCCACAAAGAAAATAATAACGGCGATACAATAGTTATTTTTCTAAATGACGATGCGGACGCTGTAATATCGCAACTTCAGAGAGATAATCGTCGACGGCGGACGAAAAGACTTTATCGACGATGATAAAACGTTTGGATAGGGGGGAGAAGAATGTCCATTTAATTACACCGATGATTGGTTCTGACAACTAAGGGCTTGTTGCTACTTTTAGATCATTTATTATATTAGGTATATTATTGAGAGAAAGTGAATAATGATACGATGAATAATTATTTTTTAACAAATTAAGAATTGGTAACCATATAAGGTACAATTTCGTTTAAGGGTTTTTATATTAACGACGCTAAAAAAATTGTAAAACCGCGCCAAACAAACATACATATCCTTCAATTGATTATAAATATCCTTCAATTATGTTGAGAAATCTAATCACAGTCACACAACTGGCATTATAAACACTGATATAAACATCACAATCAACACTAGCAGAAAGTAACTTTGAACACATACAAATGAACATGTTAGCATACATCCAGCAGCTACTCTATTCGCCAACGCTCCGCACGGTGTAAACTATTTAATTTATATGGTTTAAATTTTTTTTTAATGTTGATGAAACATAATTAGTTTCGAACAAATAAAATGTAAAATAACGTGTCCGCTCGTCCGAAATGATGAAATGATAGATTAAGTAATAGGGGGTTAATGGTGCGCCCCATCCATCACGGGCCCATTGTGCGCATAATTAGGTGTAATGAAAATTATCCAGGGGATTTTGATTAATTGCGGCCGTATCTGCCGGCCGGAAAAATTCCTGATGAATGGCATTATTCGTAAACAGGCCTGCATTCTTTTTAATGTATTGCCCATTATCGCGTTATAAATCGGCGCCCCGTTATTTCCCTAAATTAAAATTATACGGCGCCCATCTACCCCTTTTGTCCGGGGCACAATGGACGGACGGAGGAGGCCCTAATGGGAAAATAAAATCCACCGGTAATTGATTCATATGCCGTTAATTGGATGTTTAATAATGTTTTATGTCCTAATAAAAGTAACAATGAAACTTAATGTAGTCCATCAACAAACGCCCATAGCGATACCCTTAAAGGTATTAACTATTTGTTTATAGCTTTTTTTACAATTTTAAAATTACAATATAATTTCATAAGATTTAAAGATTTGTAGAAAAATAATTACTGAAGGAATTAGCTTCAAAATGATAAAATACACTTAAAATGAATGTACTTTTAATATAGCTTCAAAACAATTGCCAAATTTAAGCTAGAAACAAAATGGCGCCACTTAAAACTTGAATTGAATTGATTTAACTAAAATTGCTTAAAAATTTGTAGAAACATAACTACTGAAGCAATTAACTTCAAAATTTCAAAATGCATTTAAAATTGATGTATTTTTATTATATCTGCAAAATAATTGCCATATTGTAGCTAGAAACAAAATGGCGTCATTTAAAATTTGAAATTAATGAAATAAAATTGTATTCATCGATTTAAAAATTTGTAGATAAATAATTACGGAAGTAATTAGCTTCAAAGTTACAATACATTCAGAATGAACATATCTTGGAAATAATTGCTAAATTGTAGCTAGAAACAAAATGGCATCAATTAAAACTTGAATTGAGTGAAATAAAATTGCATTCAACGATTTAATTTTTTTTAAGAACGATTACAACTGAAGGAATTAGCTTCAAAATTTCAAAATACATTTAGATTTAATGTAGTTTTAATATACCTTCAAGACAATTGCCATATTATAGCTACAAATAAAATGGTGTCATTTAAAACTCAAAATAATAGAAATAAAATTGCATTCTGTGATTTTAAAATTTGTAGAAAAATAACTACAGAATGAAGGAATTAGCTTTAAAAATTCAAAATTCATTTAGAAATAATTTACTTCTAACACACCTTCAAACCAATTGCCATATTATAACTAGGAAAAAAATGGCGTTACTTAAAACTTGAAATGAATGAAATAAAATTGCACTCAGCGATTTAAAAAGTTGTAAAAAAATAACTACTGAAGGACTTAGCATCAAAATACATTTAGACTTAATCTATTTTCAATATGCCTTTGAAACAATTGCCATATTTCATCTTGAAACAAAATGGCGTCACTTTTAACTTGAAATGAATGAAATAAAATTGTAATCAGCGATTTAAAAATTTGTAGAAAAATAACTACTGAAGGAATTAACTTTAAAATTTTCAAATACATTTAGACTTAATTTTTTTTTATATACCTTCAAAACAATTGTCATAATTTAGCTAGAAACAAAATGGCGTCACTTAAAAATTTAATTGAATTAAATAGCATTGCTTTTGGCAATTTAAAAATTTGTGGACAAATTACTACTGGAGTAATTATATGAAATAAAATTGCTTTTAGCGATTGAAAAATTTGTAGAAAAATATTTACTGAAGGAATGAGCATCAAAATTTTAAAATACATTTAGGCTTAATGTATTTTTAACATATCTTTAAAACCATTGTCATATTTTAGCTATAAACAAAATGGCGTCACTTAAAACTTGAATTGAATGAGATAGAATTGCTTTTTGCGATTTAAAAATTTGTAGTAAAATAACTACTGAAGAAATTAGCTTCAAAATTTTAAAATACATTTGGAATAAACGTATTTTTAATATACCTTCAAAACAATTGTAGCTAGAAACAAAATGGCGTTATTTAAAACTTGAAATGAATGAAATAAAAATGCTTTTTGCGATTTAAAAATTTGTAGAAAAATAACTACTGAAAAAATTAGCTTCAAAATTGTAAAATATAGTAGGAATTAATGTATTTTTAATAAACTTTCAAAATAATTACCCTATTTTGTCTAGAAACAAAATGGCGTCACTTAAAACATGAAGTGAATAAAATAAAATTGCTTTTTGCGATTTAAAAATTTGTATAAAAATAACTACTAAGGAAATTAGCATTCAAATTTTAAAATATATTTAGACTTTATCTATTTTTAATATGCCTTTAAAACAATGGCCAAATTTCAGCTTGAAACCAAATGGCGTCACTTAAAATTTGAATTCAATGAAATAAAATTGCTTTTTTCGATTTTAGAATTTTTAGAAAACTACCCAAGGAAATAGCTTAAAAACTTCAAAATATATTTAAAATTAATGTTTTTTTTAATATACCTTCAAATCAATTGCCATGTTGTAGCTAGAAATAAGATGGCATCACTCAAATCTTGAACTGAATAAAATAGAATTGCTTTTGGCGATTTAAAAATTTGTACAATAATAACTTCTGAAGGAATTAGCTTCAAAATTTCAAAATATTTTTAGAATTAATGTTCTTTTAACATACCTTTGAAACAACTGCCATATTTCAACTTGAAACAAAATGGAAGCACTTAAAACTTGAATTGAATGACATAAAATTGCTTTTTGCGATTTAAAAATTTGCAGAAAAATAACTATTGAAGCAATTAGCTTCAAAATTTCAAAATACATTTAGAATTAATATATTGTTATTACACCTTGAAACCTATTACCATATTGCAGCTAGAAACAAAATGGCGTCACTTACTTGAATTGAGTGAAATAAAATTGCATTCAGCTATAATTTTTTTTTTTAGAAAAATAACTACTTAAGGAATTAGCTTCAAAATACATTTAGAATCACTGTATTTTTAATATACCTTTAAAACAATTGTCAAATTGTAGCTAGAAACAAAATGGCGTCACTTAAAACATTAATTGAATGAAATAAAATTGCTTTTTGCTACTTAAAAATTTGTTGAAACATAACTACTGAAAGAATTAACTTCAAAATTTCAAAATGCATTTAAAATTGATGTATTTTTGATATACCTTCAAAAAAATTGCTATATTCTGACTAGAAAAAAATGGCGTCACTTAAAACTTGAAATAAAGGAAATAAAATTGCTTTTTGCGATTTAAAAAATTGTAAAGAAAAAAAACTACCAAAGGAATTAGCTTTAAAATACATTTAAAATTAATCTATTTTTAGTATAACTTCAAAACAATTGCCATATTTTAGGTAGAGACAAAATGGCGTTACTTAAAACTTGAATTGATTTAAATAAAATTGCTTTTAGCGATTTAAAAATTTGTGGAAAAATAAGTATTGAACGAAAAAGCTTCTAAATTTCAAAATTCATGTAAAATTGATGTATTATTATATCTGCCAAATATTTGTTATATTATAACTATAAACAAAATGACATCTTTAAAACAGAATAGCGACACTTAAAACTTGAATTGATTGAAATATAATTGTATTCAGCGATTTAAAATGTTTTAAAAAAATAACTACTCAAGGAATTAGCTCCCAAATTTCAAAATACATTTAGATTTATTGTATTTTTAATATACCTTCAAAACAATTGCCATATTGTAGCTAGAAACAAAAAGGCGTCACTTACTTGAATTGAGTGAAATAAAATAGCATTCAGCGATTAAATTTTATTTAGAAAAATAACTACTTATTAGCTTCAAAATTCCAAAATACATTTAGAATTAATGTATTTTTAATATACATTCAAAACAATTGTCAAATTGTAGCTAGAAACAAAATGGCGTCACTTAAAACTTGAAATAAAGGAAATAAAGGAAATAAAATTGCTTTTTGCGATTTAAAAAATTGTAAAGAAAAAAAGTACCAAAGGAATTAGCTTTAACATACATTTAAAATTAATCTATTTTTAGTATAACTTCAAAACAATTGCCATATTTGAGGTAGAGACAAAATGGCTTTACTTAAAACTTGAATTGATTTAAATAAAATTGCTTTTAGCGATTTAAAAATTTGTGGAAAAATAAGTATTGAACGAAAAAGCTTCCAAAAGTCAAAATGCATGTAAAATTGATGTGTTTTATTATAATTACCAAATATTTGTTATATTATAGCTATAAACAAAATGACATCCTTAAAACTTGAAATTAATGAAATAAAATTGCATTCAGCGATTTAAAAATTTGTAAAAAATATTTACTAAAGTTATTGACTTCAAAGTTTCAAAATACATTCAGAATGAATTAGCTTAAAAATTTCAAAATACATTTAGAATTAATGTATTTTTAATATACCTTCAAAACAATTGTCAAATTGTAGCTAGGAGCAAAATGGCGTCACTTAAAACTTGAATTGAATGTAATAAAATTGCTTTTTGCTACTTAAAAATTTGTTGAAACATAACTACTGAAGGAATTAACTTCAAAATTTCAAAATGCATTTAAAACTGATGTATTTTTATTATATCTGCAAAATAATTGCGATATTGTAGCTAGAAACAAAATGGCGTCACTTAAAACTTGAATTGAATAAAATAAAATTGCTTCTAGCGATTTAAAAATTTGTAAAACAATAACTACTAAGGGAATTAGCATTAAAATTTCAAAATATATTTAGACTTAATCTATTTTCAATATACCTTCAAAACAATTGTCAAGTTTCAGTTTGAAACAAAATGGCGTCACTTAAAACTTGAATTCAATGAAATAAAATTGCTTTTTGCGATTTTAAAATTTGTAGAAAACTATCGAACGAAATAGCTTCAAAATTTCAAATTACTTTTAGAATTAATGTATTATTAATATACTTCAAAAAAATTACTATACTATAGGTAGAAATCAAATGGCGTCACTTAAAAATTAAATTTAATGAAATAAAATTACTTTTTGCGATTTAAAGTTTGTAGAAAAATAACTACTGAAGGAACTAGCTTCAAAATTTCAAAATACATTTAGAATTAATGTATTTTTAATATATCATCAAAACAATTGCCATATTGCAGTTAGAACAAGATGGAGTCACTTAAAACTTGAAATAATAAGAAAAGTGAGGTTAAGCAAAAGTGCATAAATAAAAGAAAACTACGCCGGTGGTGGCGCATTCGGTTGCGACCGAACTAGCGTTAGCGAGAGTGCAGCAACGTTAGTTCGGGTTAGCAGTTGAATGGATAACCGGTACAATTCATCATTGGGATACAATTAATGGTGCTTTAGAGTGACGGGGGCGATCCTTTAAGGTAACAAGCTCATTTACACACACACACAAATACACAAATAACACATGGCAAAAGGACCACGTGGTCGATAGCCTAACACTACTACTACTAAAAGAAAACACAGTGCATACTTAAACAATATATAGTGATACAAATAAATATAAATAATAGATAAGTGTCCGAGAATTGTGCAATATATCATAAACTACAGAATGTTAACGGTAATCATTTAAGTAAATCAAATCTATTATCTATTATGAATTTAAAAAATAGGCAACGTAATATACACAAATGAATAGACAAGATAAATCATTGAAATTCATTTGCCAACAGTTGTAGCCACCATTTTCACGAATGTTTACCAAAACAAACAATTGTTAAGTGAATAAATAGAGATACAAACACTGAAATAATGACGAAAACAAGGAAAAGCAACTAACAAAGACTCAACAAAAAACTGAATCAGGCGAAAGTGAAGATGAAATAACAAACAAAGAAATATTAAAAATCCTAAAGGAATTACAAACTGCTGTAAATTTCATGAGCACAAAATTCGACGAAATACAAAGAGAAAATAAAGAACTCAAAAAAATGTTAAAATACAGTAGAAAACAAAACAAACTACTAGGTCTGAAACATAGAACACCTACTGGAGAAAACCGAAAAAGACAAAATAAAAAATTGTAAATCATAAAAAATCTGAACATAAACATTGAAAGAAATCAAATTATAAACGCGTACAAGAAAGATGAACATAACGAAAAAAGCCCTATAATGGTAAAAAAAAAGCAACTAAGGAAGCAAAAACACACATATTAACAGCAAGGATGTTATAGTTGTAAATATCTAAACAAAGATTTGAATTAAAAAAATTGTATGTAATAAGTAATAAAGTTGCATTCAGCGATTGTAGATTCTATTTCTTTACTTTATTAGAATATGTTTTTTTTAATAATGCGAAATCTGAAAATTTGTTTTTATAACTCCCTTAATATAACTACATTAGAAATTTCTAATGGAAATTCAACCTTTTTGGATCTTTTTACGTCCGTGCAAATTGAACATTGTTCTCGTATGAATATAATTTATTTGCATACAGGTTTGTATCCGTACAATTAATATTTGAACAAGCACGAGGGCGGGATTCATTAAAGGAAGCGAGCAAATATTCATAAGCAAACTTAAAACACGAGACGTCCCTTAATCCATATCCATCCGGCAACAAACGGACAAATGCGCGCCTCCGGACGCCCCGAACAAGGTCCAGTAATTGCAATTTAACGTACGCGAAACGCTGATCTCCACCCACCCCCGTAATATTTCAAAACATGCGGTCGCCGTGCCGCTCGCAATTTGTAATCTGGATGAAGTTTAGATGGGCCGCGCCGAGCCGTACTCCGACGTCCGCCCTTTATTTAAATATATGACGAACTAATGGACCGTATTAACGGCGCATTTAAATTTTCCGCGGATGTACGTACGTGTTTGTGTGTGTGTGTGCGTGTTTGTGTGTATACACGGAATGATCGTTAAACTGCTGTTTTACAATGATGTATGCGAAGCGCCGGACTCGAATCGCGAATTGCCCTGTTATTGCTTTCTGCCCCCGTTCGGGGGCATTGTGTTTTGAATCATTCAAATTATGACGGGCCGCTTTTAATTTATGCCCGCGCCGTAAATAATGGACAAAACACAGGGTGTCCGACTTAATGTGCTCACTGTACGGACGCCGTAAATTTCGCCGGAATAGAGTGACGTTCGTATCGGGCGAAATATGTTTCTGGCGATGGAAAATCAAAAGCATTACTTACTAACAGATTATAAAAGTATTAGCTAGATAAGTAGTTGTTTCACAAGTGATTTGTTTCTTGTAGTCCTCATTTGTTGTAGATTTTACGAAATATTTTCGTGTTTTTTTTTAATTATTAGTGAATTTTCTACAACGTAAGGACTTACATAATTTATTATAATGTTTTAGACCCCTTCAGAAATTTTCGCAATTGAGAATAGACATTCGTAGAAAATACAACTATAATAAAGCAAATACAAAACCTAAAAAATCTAAGAATATTATTTTCTTAAAATCAAGAAAAGAAATTACTGAATTATTCTAGATCCCTTGAAAGAAATTCCATTCATTTAGAAAAAAGGTAAAAAATTCTAAAAATTTGTTAAAAAAGTTATTAAAAAAAAACTGAAAACATCAAAGAATATTATAAATGTCATTAAAAATGCTTAAATAATCTAAATATCTGGAGACTTCTAAAATTCACAAGATAATTTTAGTAATTTAATTCGAAATTTCTAAAAATTTTAGTAGAGGAATTTCTAATTATTATTAATTAATTTTAGATGCGGAAACTTCTCAAAACCCTTCAAAAAAGTTTTAACTATCTAGTAAAGAAATTAGTTAAAAATTCGGATAAGATAAAGTTAAAAAAAACTTTTTTAGAAAATTCTGAAATAGGTTTAAGAAATAATAACACTTTGCTAGTATCACGAATTTTTACACTTTTTATTGTGACTAGTTTCGTGTTTCGTATTTCGTGTTCTATTCGGACATTATCAAACGAATACAATAATTGTATTCGTTTGATAATGTCCGAATAGGACGAAACTAGTCACAATAAAAAGTGTAAAAATTCGTGATAGTAGCAAAGTGTTATTATTTCTTAAACCTATTTCATAATCAAGATGTATCACAAAGTCACGGCTTCAACAATCAATCATATTAGAAAATTCTATTCTCAAATTCAATAGTCTAAACACACGCAGAAAAAATTCCTAGAAAATTTGAAGAAAATTGTTAAAACCTGTTGAAAAATTCTTAAATAGCAACATCAAAGAAAGTACAAACACCTGTAAAATGATAAAATATTCTAAAACTGGGTTTTAGCCATCAAAACAAATTCTAGAAACCCAGAAGAGACTGTATGGAAAATTCTAAAAATTTGTTAGAGGAATTTTAGATTTCTTTTTCGAAAATTCAAAAAGAAAATTGCTAGAAAACTTTGAAAATCTTCAAAAAAACAATTGTAAAGAAGAATTTTGATAAGTTACAGCTAAAAAAAAATTAAATGAACAAACGTTCATAAAAATTCTTAGAATTGCTCTAAAAATCTGAAATTTAACAAACTTTCTTGAATCGCAATAAATAAATTCTGAAATGTTCTCAAAATTTGGTAACTCTTGATAAACATTTTTACCTGGAAGAGAAACACTCCGAAATTCTACAATAAAAGCTTAGCAGTGGAATTGCTGACAGATTTTATGTCCAGAAAAAATCCAATACTATATAAAAAAAATTAAAAATTCAAAGTCGTCTAAAAAATTTGATGGCATTAATGGCATAAGTAATAGTTGCTATCATATAACTTCAATCACTTTAAGTAAAAAATAACGTTTTGTTATTTGATGACAGATGATCAGATAATCAGATGAACAGATGAACAACAGATGAACAACAGATGAACAACAGATGAACAACAGATGAACAACATTTTGAAATTTGCATAAATTAGAGCTAAAAAAAGATAGAAAAAACGTTTTTTGTATATTCTCGAATTACTAAATTTTGAAAATTCAAAAAAAAAATTATCACAAATTTAGAAACGTTGACGCCAATTTCTTGAATCACAGTAAATAAATGATGAAATGTTCTTAAAATTTGGTAAAAATTGATGAATATTCTAAATTCCTGGAAAGAACACCTATTAAAAATTGCAGCAATTTAGAAGAAAATTTCGTCGAATATTCTAAAAAATTGACACGTAAATTTATAGAAAAAAATTTAACATTTGACAGATGGCAGATGACAGACGACAAGTGGCAGATAAGAGATGAGATATGAGATATGGCAGATGCTAGATGAGAGATTAGTGATGAGTGATGAATGATCAGTGACGAGAGATGAGAGATGAGAGATAAGAGATAAGAGATGAGAGATGAGAGATGAGAGATGAGAGATGAAAGATGAAAGATGAAAGATGAAAGATGAAAGATGAAAGATGAAAGATGAAAGATGAAAGATGAGAGATGATAGGTTATCTGCCATCTATTACACATGACATATACCAGATGATACATGACAGATGATAGATGATTGATGAGAGATGCCAGATGATAGATGATAGATGCCAGATTGCAGATATAGTTTCTTAATGTCTCATAAATATTTGTTGGTATGATAAAATATACGTCATTCAAGAAACTCTCTTTTTTGACATGGAGTCTATCATTTTCTTTCCTCTAGATAATTGTTTATTTAATTAATTTTCACTAGAATAACCTCAGCCTATTTTCTAGACTTGAAATTGGGAACTATGCTAAGGGTGGGCGCAACATCATAATCAACAATTTAACCAAATTGTCCGAAATAAGTGACCTAATAGTTAAAACAACTACTGCTCGTATTTAAGCACCACCAGGCATTGGATCACATAAGTAATAGCGGCTGTCACATAACTTCAATCACTTTAAGAACAAAATAATGTTTGTACTGTTATCAGACGACAGATGACCAGATGACCAGATGACAGATGACAGATGACATATGACATGTAACAGGTGACAGATGACAGGTCACAGATGACAGAGGATAGGTCACAGATGACAGATGACGGATAACAATTGACAGATGTCCAGATGAATAGATGACCAAATGACTAGATGACCAGATGACCAATGACCAGATGACATATGACAGATGACAGATGCCAGATGACCAGATGAACAGATGATCAGATGACCAGAAGACCAGACGACCAGATGACTAGATGACCAGAAGACCAGACGACCAGACGACTAGATGACCAGATCAACAGATGAACAGATGACCAGTTGAACAGATAATCAGATGACCAGATGACCAAATGACTAGATGACTAGATGACCAGATGACAAATGAGAGATGACAGATGAATTTTGAAACCCTTCATAAAATTGTAAAAATTCAAAAGAGAACTTTGCATTAATGAGAGCTAAGAAAAGATAGAAAAAACGTTTTTGTAAATTCTAGAATTACTATATTTTGAAAATTCAAAAAAGAAATTATCACAAATTTAGAAACGTTGAAGCCAATTTCTTGAATCACAGTAAATAAATGATGAAATTTTCTTAAAATTTGGTAAATCTTGATGAATATTCTAAATATCTGGAAGAATAAGAAAAAAATCCTAAACTATATAAAAATTTAAAAGTATCAAGGACACCTATTAAAAATTGTAGCAATTTAGAAGAAAAATTCGTCGAATATTATAAAAAATTGACACGCAAATTTTTAGAAAAAAATAATAAAATTTAACAGTTGACAGATAGCATATGCAGGTGGCAGATAAGAGATGAGAGATGAAAGGCGAAAGGTGAGAGATGAGAGATGAGAGATAAGAGATGAGAGATGAGAGATGAGAGATGAAAGATGTGAGATGATGAGAGATGAGAGATGAAAGATGTGAGATGATGAGAGATGAGAGATGAGAGATGATGAGAGATGAGAAAGATGATAGGTAATCTGCCATCTATTACACATGACAGATGACAGATAATACATGATAGATGACATATGCCAGATGATAGATGATAGATGATAGATGATAGATGATAGATGATAGATGATAGATGATAGATGATAGATGATAGATGATAGATGATAGGTGATAGGTGATAGGTGATAGATGATAGATGGTAGATGATAGATGATAGATGATAGATGATAGATGATAGATGATAGATGATAGATGATAGATGATAGATGATAGATGATAGATGATAGATGACAGACGACAGATATAGTTTTTTAATGTCCCATAAATATTTGTCGGTATGATAAAATATACGTCATTCAAGAAACTCTCTTTTTTGACATGAAGTCTATCATTTTCTTTCTAGAGAGTTGGTTATTTAATTAAGTCTTGTTGCATCATGTAATAAATTCTGAAATGTTTCCTTTTCACTAGAACAACCCCATTCTTTTTCTACACTTGAAATTGGGGACTATTATGCTAAGGCTAGGCGCATCATCATAATCAACAATTTTACCAAATTGTCCGAAATAAGTGACCTAATAGTTAAAACAACCACTGCTCATATTTAAGCACCACCAGGCATTGGATCACATAAGTAATAGCGTCTGTCACATAACTTCAACCACTTTAAGAACAAAATAACGTTTTTGTAATATTATCAGACGACAGATGATGAATGACAGATAACAGATGCCAGATAACAAATGACAGATGACAGATGAAATATTGACAGAAGGCATATTGATAGATGGAATATTGACAGATGACTAATTGACAGCTGACTAATTGACAGCTGATATATTGACAGATGATATATTGATAGATGACATATGACAGATGACATATTGACAGATGACTAATAGGCAGATGATATATTGATAGATGACATATGACAGATGACATATTGACAGATGACATATTGACAGAAGACATATTGACAGATAACAGATGACAGAAGACAGCAGACATACATATTTATTAGGGTTACTACTGCAACAATTTCACAATTTGCCAATTTTAATAATAACAAGATTTGCCTAAAAAAATTATTTTAAAAATCTTAACAATATCTGTTGATCAATTAAAATTAAAAAAATTATTATAATTATTATTAGCTTAGAATTTAATGTATTACGTTTATTCTATTTATTTTTATTATTTATTGATTAAAATT
The DNA here is from genome assembly GCA_963969525.1 of Ontholestes murinus. Lineage (NCBI taxonomy): Eukaryota > Metazoa > Arthropoda > Insecta > Coleoptera > Staphylinidae > Ontholestes > Ontholestes murinus. The sequence goes on along the minus strand of CAXAKX010000523.1, from coordinate 67,750 downwards.
TAAAAAAAAAAACTGGGAAATATGATAAAGACAGATAACATATTACAAACGACAAATTATAAATGTCCATGACAAATAACAAATGACAATTGACGAGTGACAAGTGACATGTGATAAGTGACAAGTGGCAAATGACAAGTGATAAGTGACAAGTGACAAATGACTAGTAACAAGTGACAAATTATAAGCGACAAATGTTTTGTGTTTGTTTTATTTTATTTTTATAAATTTTGCAGTTGTTTCATGGCGGATTATAGATGATTAATGGCATATGACAGAATAATATACAACAAAACAAATAACAGGTGGCAAATTTTAGTAGACAGATTATAGATGGCAAATAATGGATATGCCATTACAGATTACAGATGACAGGTGCCAGTTAAAAAATTTAATGGAAGTTTTCTTTTATCACAAATGACGAGCATTTGTAACCTATGTATAATAATATATGTTGGGTGGGTGGGTGGCCTCTATTTCACCCTCCAACTCGTAAAATATACACAACGATTTTATCGAAATTGGGAATTGAATATTTATTCGATTCCAGTTTTGAAATTTCCCTTTATTCCTCTAAATCTATCGTTTATAATTGTTGACGCTTCCCGGCGCATTTACCATACTTTACACAATTAACTTTTATGTACAATTAATTAATAAAACAATGTTCGTAGTTTCTATCCCACCCTCCAACCTATACAATTTATTTAAAAGTTTCACGTAGGTTTTAACGGATTAAAAATAGTGATGTATGAATTTTTAACTAACACATCTGATCAATTTACTTGTTTGTAGACCTTTGTGTAATTATTATGGATTAAAGGATTGAATAGAAGCCACCCAACCACCCTACATATAAACAGTAATATTAATTAGAACGCTGTTATTGATTTTAAAGCTATACTCAAAATTTTAATGCAAGTTTCCTTTTATCACAAACGAAGGTCGTAACCTATGGTAAATAATACATGTCATTCTTCTAAATATCTTTTTAATTTTACACTACGCGGCGCATCCACCATATTTTATCAATGTAACTTACCTGTGTAATTAATTATTGTCTATATTATACACACATTTCACAGATTATAAAAAATCTTCGGATATGTTATACAGTTAAACACAGATTTTAAATTATTAAACAATGTAGATTATCCTATAATAGTGAGCGGAATTTATTTTAAAAAATTAGATTTTAAAGAGATTTGTATTTATTTCCATTTTTAAATATATTCCCGGCGCATCCACCAAACTGCTTAATTAATATACGCATTGTTTATCTATAATCAAGTAGTGTTTTCGGCGTAAATTACATTAAAGCTTATGGTAAATAAAATTTGATTTCTCAATTACAGATTTAAAATTATAAATACAAATAAAACATTAAATTTCAACCATCAGATTCATGTATTAAATTATGTTTGATTTCTAAAATAATGTTTTTATTTTTACATAAAACGACTGTTATGCTTATTTAAATTAATTATAAGATTACAATTATGTGTCAAATAATTTAAATGCTTCCTTTGGATAACTATTTTAAAATAATTCTAATGATAATACATAATAATTTATAATGTTAAACCTAGTAATTTATTAAATATTTTTAAAAGTATATTATGCGTCACGATATGACTTTATTACCAGTCTGTGGTTAATAAATTAAACGCACCATAGCTCTTTTCTGAGGGCGATATTAATTTAGATTAGGATTAGTTGTAGCATCAGATATATTCACTAATTACAACATGGTTATACATATTCCGCCTATATAGTGATATTAATGTTGATTCAGATTAGAGCATTTATCATTCATACTAAATTATTGTTAATTTATATGCGAAAAGTAATGGCCGGAATGGTAATGAATCCCCACGTAATTGGGAATGTGTAAATGTTGTAAGGTAATTCCGTGCATAATTTAATAAGTCCAATTTAGAATATTCGAACGTCAATTAACCGAATAATAACATCGAATAGGATTGCATTATAAGTGAGCACTAATACTCCTCGTGCAGTTTCCCGAACTGCATCGGATAATCGCTAAGCCAGATCGATAATATTTACAATCGCGTGGTGGATATTTAAGTCGTGGTTGGAACATTAAGGAGGATGTAGGTTAATTAGGTTTGAATTTAACGTGGCAATTCCGACCATAAATTTCTTAATTCAAGTATTTGCGCTTCCTGCGAAAACAATTTCGAACAAGAACTTCTCACTATAATTCCATTTCCGAGGTGTTGGATTCAATACGAAGAGGAAGTTTGCAAAATATGTCGGGGAAAAATGGAAGGTCTGGAGTTAATTCGTTTAATGCTCAGTTTAAGCTCCTAACCATTTAATTAAGTCAATTAATTCATGCATTCGCTTTGAAATCTCATTACGCTTTTCGATATGTTTAACTACCCCGTAATCATATTATCATTCGAGCCACGTCCCACTACTAAATTATTACCCACTTTATTATCTCTACCCTCTTCTACCTAGGCGATATTCACAGGATGGAATATAAATATTTAGAAAAACGAAAATTTCACGCGGAATTACCGCGTCGCGTCGTGGTCGGACCGGAAGAAAAATAGACGCGAGAATATCACAAGGGTCACAAATACAAATTCAATTTGGGGAAGATATAAAAAATTGACACGTTCCTTTCCCTCTTTCAAACATAAAAAAACGACGATATCGCTTGTATCGCTTATCGGTGTGTGAACTGGAAAAGTGAAATTCTAAAAATGAAAATTCGTACAGTAAATAAAAAGTAAACTAGTTATTCTTAACCTACCCCTTTTAATTTGACTTTCCAATAAAATTTCGTCTCCTCGTGTTTTTATAAGCGCTTAGGACGGAATGAATTAGCGAAAAGGGCTGAAATTAATGAATTGGAGGAGAGCGCTAATTTGGAAAATAAAAACCGAACGAAATCTGCAAGGGGGGTGGAGGAGGAGGTGGGTGAATCAAATAAAAGTTGGGAATCGATTAATTCGCGGCCCGTACATTCCAGATTATAAAAGTATTTCAATTCCAACAAGTATCATTTGTCATTTTTTTCCACGGCACCCGACTAAAATCCACTGGATTCCTCCTAATGATGATGAATTGCCCCGGTATTGATCGGCAGCCGAATTCCATCAGCATTACATAAAATATTATTTACTTTGTAAACATCAACTGCACGGTTTTAGTGTGTATTCCACGCGAATTGCATCCGAATTAAGTTCGGCTTTGTTACATAATCGAAGCCGATTCCATTATTATCGTCATTGTTGATCTGTTTTTTTTTCCTATTTGTTTCGTAATTTTCAACCTTTATAAAAAAAAATAACTAAATCTACTTCCATAAATATTGTTATTAATAAATTTATGCGCGCACACAAGAAAATCTTATTTCCGGCGTCCCGTCCAAAGTGAAATTTCACATGTAAAGTTAATTTAGTGAATATTTGGATTTAGTTTTAGAAGTATGATAAGCTCCCATGCAAATTTCGAAGCTGATACCCGGTGTTAGTTTCTCGGTGGAGTTAAGCTGCACGTAAAGCCGCACTCGTACGTTATCATGTACCTGCACTTAGGCCAACTCTAACTGTGCAACTTACCAGATAATTGTATCTTAATATCACAACTATATTGCATTGTCATTTGTAATCCGGACGAGGATTAGGGCCACCAGTGGGAGGATTTCCCTTTCTACATTATGAATCGATACATCAACGTTACGGCAATTAACTGTAATCGTGATTTATTTAATTAAATTTACCACGTCCGGTACTTGTCACCTTGTATATGGTATGATTATTACTCAACTACAATAGATTATATAGGATGTTTATTAAATATAAAGCAATATTTTCTCCTTTGATGATTATTGTAAACCTCATCTGTTTCAAAGATATAAGACGAACAAAATTTTCAACAGTAGGAACGTTTTGTTACGAAAAATTAGAAGTTACTGTTGAAAATTACTACTTTCAACTAGAATGCAATATCAAATCTTCTAATTGAGTTGATTAATCACTTTGATAAAGGCTCTAAGAACTTTAATCAAAATCCAATCTTCTCTTCATTAACTGCCAAAATCTTAAAAAAAAAAACAGAGTCATTTCTTATTGTGTTACATCCAGCAATATTCAGATTTCTTAAAATCTTCCAATTTTTCTACTGGTGTAGAGTACACTAATGACTCTAAATACATTTCTATAAAATTCAAAATTTTAATTATAGGAAGCAGAAAATCTAACATCAAACTAACAACAACAGAAAATACCTGAATTAAGAATTAAATTAAATATCTCTTCCTTCAGTTCAGTTTGATAGGTAAACATTTTTGATCAATCAGCATCAAAACTACAATCGTAGTGCCAGATGAACATCATGAAATATATTTAACTTTGATATTAGTAGGAAGCTTCTTAAAATCTTGAAAGGAAATTTCAAGAAAGTGAGAAGTAATTATATTAGAATACACGGAAAAATTTCAAAGAACTTTTTAGGTTGTTGAAATAAGTAACAATAGAAATGTAAGTTAAAAGATTTAGATGCTTTTTATGTTCATGAAATACTCATTTTGATGGTTAAACATTTTTTAATCAATTATTTCATGCTGCTACATTTATACATTCAAAACTAGATAGAAATTCAACTTACTAACCAAAGAGAAACAGGTTAAAATCATTATTTTCTTAAAATTTAACATTCGGAAACCTAACCGAACCTTTTTTTTTGTGGCCGGGAGGTGGAAAATAACCTAACCGAACCGAACCTAACCTAACCTAACCTAACCTAATCTGAGCCTAAAAAAAACTAGAAAATCCCAGTTTAAAACAATTGAAATAAAAGAATTTTAAAAAACAATTTAATTTTTTTAGAAATAACAGTTGTAAACTTTATAAAAAAAATAACAGTGAAAAAATTCTCCAATAAGAAACAAAATGGCAAAAACTGAATGTAAAAAAAATGAATTTTACTAAAGGTTATAATAATTATTTTATTAAAAATTGCTGAAAACAAAAAAGAACAATTGACAATAGTTTAAACGGCACTTTCTAAGAAAAATACAGTTATAAACAGTTTAAAAAAGAAAACGATTAAATTTTATTGAAAACTTTTAGAATAAGAAAACAGTTGTAATTTTGTTAAACTTCAGCTGAAAATTTCCTGACAAACATTTTCAAACTTACTTCATACAACCAGTCAAAATTTGCTTAATTACAAAGAAAAAAATCTCAAATAAATCATCATAAATAATTCTTAATAAAACGTTTCAATTTTAGCAAAAACAAAGAAAAAAGAATTGAAAATCAGCTGATAAATGGCATTTACTAAGAAAATGACAGTTAAAAACAGTTGAAATAGAAGATAACAATAGAAAAATATTTCAAACAACAGTTTTAAACATTCTAGAAGTACACATTGTACTAAAGCTTAAAAAAATAGAAGAAATTTAAAGAAATAAATAAAATTTGCTATGAAATAACAGTTGAACACTTTTTTTTGACAAAATTTAAATTTTTCGAAGAATAAAAAAATTTCTATAAGGTTTTTACAACATTTTCAATTCATTGTTTCGCCAAAATTTCAATTTGTGTTAGTAAAACAAAATAACTATTTTAAATTCGTTTTAAATGAATTATTAGAATGACTACAACTTTTTTAATTAACAAAAAACTAGCATAGGCAGACTGACTTTTAAACTGCTTTTTCAAACCGTCTAAATATTTTTTTTTTATCATGTTGGTTTACATCTGTTTTTAAAACTTGTTTTGTTGTGCTTCGATCTTCAACATTATTTAAAATATTAAGTTATTAGCAAATTTTCAATTGATTTTGGTTGAATAAAATAACTATTTTGTGTAAATAGTTAAATGCTTCTTTTCAAAAGTTAACAATTGTATTTTTGCATTTTTTTGCTTATTTAGGTAAATTAAAACTGTTTAAAAACAAACCTATTGTCTAATTTTTAAGAAAATTTCAACCGTTTTTGAACTTAATTTTTTTGTCTAATGAATAAATAAATTCTCCTATTATTTTTTTTTTTAATTTGAACTAGTAATTGTAAAATTATGAATTGTTTTTTAAGGAATTTAAAAAAAATTATAATTTTAACGAAACTTCAAGAGTTTTCAAAAAATCTTGTATTATTTTTAGAATAAGATAAAAAGCAGTTTCAAGAAGTCAATTTCCAATTATTATTTATAGACAGTTTTCAATTATATCTAATAATTTTGTACGTGTTTTTATTTCGGAATTAAAACTACATTTTCTCCGAAAATATTTTACTATTTTCTTAAAATATTTTCAATTGTTTTTATTGATAATTCAAACTATTAAGAAACATTTTATTTTTGTAAAAAAAATACAATTCTCCTATCGTGAAGAATTAAAGGATTTTTTTGCCATTTTTTAATTAATGGTACTTAAAATATTTTAGAACCAATTTATTTTTCTTAAATAGTAATTTCTATTGTTTTTACCAAAATTTTAATTGCATTTGGAAAAACATTCGCATTTTTTAAAATGTTAACTATAATTAATTTTCAATTGTTTACTTTTCAGCTGTTTTAAAATTTTCAATTGTTTTTATTCCATAAAAAAAACTGTCTTATGTTTATATAAACTATTAATAATTTTATCATCTGCTATGATTTTTTCACTAGTTATAATTTGCAATGAATAATTTCTTAATTTTGATATGTTATTTGTTATCTGGCATCTGCCATTTAACATCTGTCACCTGTCATTTGTCATATACTGTTTATCATCTTATGTCACGTGTCATCTATCGTCTTCTATTTGTTATTTTTATTTGTTTATCTGATGTTATGTTTATTTATTTCTTTTTTATCTATTTTCTGGGATCTGGTAAGCATTATCTATAATTTCTTATTTACCATAATCATATACTTGTCATTCATCAACTGTCATCTGTCATCTGTCATTTGTCATCTGTCATCTATGATCTGTCATCTGTTATTTTCAACTATTTTTAAAACTGTCTTTGTGGTAATGTTTTTTTTGTAGTCTTGTTTCTGATTGCCATCTATCTTTAACATTATTTTAAAATTTTTAAATTAGTTGAAATTCTTGAATCGATAAATTCCTAATATATATAATATAAATGAAGCAAAAATCTACAATTCGGGGTTCAATTGTTTTTCAGTTTTTCATTTATTACTTTCGCGATAATGTTTATATTTTAAAAAAATCTTGCCCTAATGAATTCCTACAATGAAATATATTTAAATCAAGTTTAAATCTAAAATTCGAACTTCATTTCTTTTTCAGTTTTTCCACGGTAACTTAAAAATCATTATCAGATTAGGCAAATTCTTTCAACAATAAAATCTAAACTTCAGTTGTTTTTCAGTCAGAATATTTGAAATATGTTTTCAGAAAATTTTAAATCATTTTCAATTGTTTTTGATAAAAATCCAAAGCTTATCTAGCGCCTATTTTCCCGCTTAAACTCCAGCGTACTCTTGACCTACCTCAATGTATAATTCGTTTGGGCGGGTCGGGAGTACGAGAGGTCAATGCATTATATGTTGAGGTAGGTCAAGAGTACGATAGAATAAGTAATAATCAAGTTTATAAGGTTAAGTCAATACTAGAATTTAAAAATTTCAAACTGTTGAAAATTTCCTAAAAATATTAAATATTTACTTAAAACAAAAACAATTGCATTTTTTAAAGAACTTTTTAGAACTTTCTAAATACATTTTGATTTAAACTTAAATTTTCAAAAAAAAAAAACAATTAGCATTTTCTTAAAGAGAGTAGTTAAGACAATACAAAATGTAATTTAAAAAATTTAAATTTATTAAAATAAAATTAGGTGCAAAAAAAAAGTTGAAATTAAATGAAGAAATTAAAATTATTTTACCAAAAACAAACGAAAATAATTGAAAATCAGTAACACAGATGATAAGTAAAAAAAATATAGTCTAAAGCAATTGAATGTTTAAATTTTACTAAAAACAAAAGAATACAATTAAAAGTTTGAAAATCAGTTGAAAGGATGATTAGTAAATTAGTAAACTCTTTTAGTTGTTTTGGTATAACTTGAATTAGTTTGAAGCAAATATTAAATGTTTTTCCGATCAGTTTCAACTGTTTTTAAATTAGAATCAAGATCTTTCAAAAATGTTTCACCACGGGTTAAGTGAGCAATTAATTAAATACAACTGTTTCTTAAGTTTCAAGTTTTTATTTTGTTAAAAAAATAATAATAATTCGCACAATTTTCCATGCTTTACAATTACTTTTTATATAAATTTAATGTAACTCCTATAGTTTATAAGCAAAAGGCAAAAAATGTCAAATTTTTTTCTCGCAAGTTGAGAACTTATGAAAAACGTGTTTTAATAAAACTGGTTCAGTTTCTTATTCCCTTTAAGTTTTGTTTGAAAATTTATGTAATATTTTTCAAATAGAAAAAGAAAAATATCGGGAAAAACAAAAAAAAGCTTCGAGTAAACATCCACTTAAGGTTTAAGAATGTTTACCAAATGATTTTCAGTTTCAGTTTTTATCGATAAAACCTTAAATTTAAAGTTTTATCAACAACAATACTTCCCCTATATATACTATATAGGGAAAGTAATAATTCCCTATCTGCAATGTTGATAAAGTATATGATCCAATGATATGGCCCGAAGGAGTAGCAGTCAGGCGCTACCGATTCCCAAAGCGAGGAAATTTTCAACACTTCAGGTTAATGAATGAATGAAGTGTTTACTCAAGACGTTTTGTTTTTATTTTCTCGATATTTTTCCAAGTTTGAAAAATATTACATAACTTTTCAAACAAAGGTGAAAGGAAATGAGAAACTGAAGAAGTTTTATTGAGACATGTTTTTCGTAAAATTTTTAATTTTTGATAAAAAAATTTAACTTAAATTTTTCTTTAAAGATTCTTGAAATTTCAGAAATTTCTCCTCCACACTTTAAGTTTTAAATACAACTTCCTTTCCAAAGAATGTTCAAGTTTAGCAAAGATTTTATTCAAGAATTTCAAAATTTTTCAGAATGCCATAATTTATATTTATTTATAGACATTTCTTTGTGGTTTTTGTAAAATATTTTGTTCAACTTTTTCTATAATTTTCTTACATGATCCATACTTTTTTATATTGAGGTTTCTAGAATTTTTCACAAGATTTCATTTTAGATTTATAAAACTTTTTTTTGTGGATTCCAGAAGTGTACAGTAATTTCTTTTTCTTATCTAATAAATAAATAGATATTTTCAGAATTTTTAGCAAAGATTTTATTCGAGAGTTCTAGATTTTTCAGAAAGTTCTTTCAAGATTTTGTTTAACTTTACAATTTATTAGGAATTTTTTTTCTAAATTTCTAGAACTTACTTAGAGGCTTCTGGAAGTTTCAGGAATTTCTTCTCCATATGTTCAGTTTTTTGCACCTTCCTTACCAAATAATTTTGATCGAAGATTCTAGAATTTTTCACAAGTTTTCTTTGTAGATTTCTACAACTTTTTTAGAGGATTCTAAAAGTTTACAGTAATTTCTTTTTCATATTTCCAGAATTTTTAGCAAAGGTCTTATTCGGGAGTTTTTTAGAAAGTTCGTTTCAATATTTATAGAAAAATTTTAATATTTCCTTCAGGGCTAAAAAAATCATTTCCAGAACTTTAGACTTTTTTCGAGAGTTCATTTCCAGTAACTTTTATTTAGATTTGGAGGCTATAGATTTTTCTAGAAAATCTGTTCCTAGAAATCTAGACTCCTTTCATTCATTTCTCCAGATATCAAGATTGTTTTTTTTTCAAGCTATCTTTTAAATTGCGAAGTTTTTATAATAAAAAAAATTCTAGAAATGTGTATTTTTTGTAGAATTCAGAAAACTTTTTTCGAGAGTTGAGGAAATTTCTAGTAATTTCTTCTCCACATTTCAAGAATTTTTCAACTTGTCTTCTAAATCGCAAAGATTTTCTTTGAGGCTCTAGAATTTTTAAAATCTCGAGGACTCAGGAAATTTCTAGCAATTTGTTCTCTAGAGTTCAAGAGTTTTTTTGAAGTCGTCTTTTAAATTGCAAAGATTTTCTATGAGGCATTAGGATTTTCTAGAATTATTTTCTAAAAGTTTAAGAGTTTAGAAAATGGCCAATAACTTCTTTCCAAAATTAATTTTTTTTTCTACTTTTCTTATAAATTGTGAAGATTTTTTCAGCCTCTAAACATTTTTCAATTCGTCTTCTTTCGAGAATTCAGATAAATTTGAGCAATTGCTTCTCTAAAATTCAACATTTGGTTTCAACTAGAGGCTATAAACTTCTAAATTGCGTAATTTTTCATGGAGGGTCTAGATTTTTTTAGAAAAATTTTTTCCTAGAAATCTTTTCTTATTTTCAAGAAAGTTTAAAAGAATTTTCAATAATTTCTCTTCCCGATTTCAAGATATTTTTTCAACTGGTCGTCTAAATTTCTAGGAGGCTCTAGAATTTTTAGAAAATTTTCATTTATAAATCTAGACTTTTTTTCAAAGGGTTCAGGAAATTTTCAGAAATGTCTCCTCCAGATTTCAAGGTTATCTTATTATCTTTACTGCACTTGACGTGTGTAAGACTATGTTATTAACGCAAATAAATATATTATTATTATTATTATTATTATCTTCTAAATTACAAAGATTATTTGTAGAACTTTTTAAAAAATTTGTTTTTAGAAATCTAGATTTTTCCTTAGGAAGTTCAGGAAATTATCAGTAATTTCTCTTTTTTTTGAGGCCCTAGATTTTTAGGATTTTTTTTCTAAAAACTAGAGTCATTTTTTCAAGAATTCAAGAAATTTCCACCAATTTTTTTCCTAGGTTTCAAGACTTTTTAATTCAACCCGCTTTCTAAATTGTAAAGATTTTATTAGAAGCTCTTGAGTTTGACAAAAAATTTGTTTAGAAATATAGACTTTTTCAAAAATTTAAAAAATTTCTAGTAAGTCCTCCTTTCACTGAATTGAAAAATTCAATATGTTTTAACCACAAACTATTAAAAGTAAGTATGAATTACCACGTAGTAACGGTCGCAACCATTCTCTTTATCAAAATTTTCTTTTATTCAAATTTTGTAATTAAAATTATTGCAAACCGTAGGGTGATCAGTAATTAAAGTTAATATGTATATATAGGGTGGGTGGGTGTCCTCTAACCCACCCTCCAATCAGTAAAACATAAGCGAGGGTTTTAATTAAAAGTAGTAAAACATAAATAAACATAATATTATTGCAAAATTTAATAGATTATTCAAACAAATTTTGAAATTTAAGAAATTTTGAAAAATAAGACATAAATTTTCAAACAAAAGTTAAAGAGAATAAAAAACTGAAAAAGTTTTATTGAAACATTTTTGTTGTTCTAAATTTAAAAATTTTGAATTTTTTTTGCTAATTGCTAATAAACTATAGGAGCTAAATGAAATTTTTATAACAAGTACATATAAAGAATTCAAAATTAAGCAAATAATTAAGAATAACCTCATAGTTTTCTAGAAAAATATAGAGAAAGTACTATGATGGCTGCATCACCATTTTACTTTGAATGATGATTTCACGTCATCTTTGCATAATATTTGACAACAAAAGTTGATGTTTGGGGCAGTGCGCTGCAAGTGTTTCTTCAAATTATTCGATTTTATTATTTGTTTATTTGTAGACAAAGAATGCCGTTTTTCATTAGGTTCAAGGACGGGATGAGACAGAGTCGTTTGTTTTTGGGCTGCGTCCTTTTTTTTTGAATTATTTGTCTGCGCCTGGCGTATTACTATGTATTTCATTCTTATGTTTGTCGGTATTAGCATTTGCAGTGCGTATATATTCCATTGAATTTTTGGATTCAGTCAGTAGCTAAATATATATCTTTCTTCTTTTCATTTGTAGATGTCTCCACATTGTTGATGTTGTCAGATTTTAATAATGCAATAATAGCGTTTAAGTCACTTATGCGTGATTCAAGATGATAGTTAAGTTTTGCTAAAATACTAACATGTGATTTGAGATACTCTAAATCCTTTAGGGTATTTATTTCTCTGTCACCACGTGTACACCAAGAGTCTTTTGAGGCTAGAATGTCAGAACAACAATGCATATCTAGTGATTTGTCCACACTTGTTCCACAGATTTTTATCACATAATTTGTATAATAATTTTTTCCAAAATCAACACAAGTCACGATTTTTTTTATTATAACTGCACATAATTTGCACACGATATCTTCAACTGCTTGTTTTTTAGGCGCCATCTTTTTGAAATTGTGTATCTGTGCCCTTCTAAATGCAGAATATATCGTCGACATATCTGCATCAATAATGGATATTTTTTGTAGACCTGTTGTTTTTAAATAGTTGGTCTTTGAAATCACTCTTGAGTGGTGAAACAGAGAATCCAATGGGATTGGTCTAAACATACATTTATGAGATTTCTTAGTTCCTTGGTATTATAACTTGTTGATTACCCCTGGCATTTTTTAATTTATGATGTCTTAAAGTTCTGGTACTGGAATTCATGTGAATAGACTTTTGACATCGAAGAAAACAAGAATTGCATTATTGATGACGGCTAGTTTTTTATGCTGTATTTGGATATATAGAGAATTATTTCTGGAAGAATTGTGTTTAACAAGGAAACACACTTTAAATGAAGGAGAATTATTATAGGAAATAATTGGTTTTACTGGGATATTCGGTTTGTGCACATTAAGTAAACCATAGAGTGTGGATGATCTCGTATTCATAACTTTGTTATTGATTCTTGAGGCTTCTACTTCTACTTCTACTAATAAAAACATTTTTTTTTCTTTTTTTATAACAGTTTTATTTAACGTTGACTATAGTTTCGACAACTTAAAATTTTTGAGCTCATTAATGTAATGCTTATGTGTGCTGTTGTTAACATATTCGATGGTTTCTGAAAAGTAGTTAATTCAATATATATTATTTTCATGTGTTCTTAAAGTTCTTGTTGCTTCCCTGGATTTGTTACTGCATCTAATTTTCATATACATCGGAGTAACTCTGTACTTTAACCCCTTCCTGCACAATTATTTTTTAACGTAATGTAGTCGTAGTTAAACATTGTGTATTAACCCAGATGTGATTGGAACACTTTTTTATTATATATTTAGTTATTTTGTACATTTAAGCTAGTTCCATGTCACTTGCGTTTTTAATACAATTTATCTACGATCGTACACAAAGTAGACGTTTTTTGCATCATTTTTCATTGTAAAAGTGGCTTTTTAAAGCACTAGTGCTTTTTTACGTTTTTATTGCACGGTAATGTCAAACTGTTTTTATTGCACAGAAATGTCAAATTTGACAGATGAATTATATCCCAAATTTTCGACGAAAAACCTAATTTTTTATTAATTGATACAAATAACTAATAAACTATAAATAAAATATATAATACAAACCAAATGGCAGATTTAAGAACTCTGAAGATTCCATTTAATGCAAGTCGAAGCGATTACAATAAAGCGAACATTTTTTCCATAAATAATAATGGCGGCCGACATTTGTGCAACTTGTTTACTGGTTGCTAAGTAACGCTTTCATTAGTGCACTGCGGGTAAAATATGTTTTCATTAATTGAATTATTGAAATGACATTAAAATATTACTCATATGAATATATTCTTTGAAATCCTTTACGATCGAAGATAAAATTTTGTAAGGCACACGTGTAAAAAGTTTCTTTATTGCATCACTTTTTACACTTGTACCTTAAATATCTATTATTTAATTATAACATTAGGTAATTTTAAATTGTAACACTTGTTATGTTTTATATTATTGTATTTATTTTCCTGACATATGTTTCGATGTTTCGATCAGCAAAAATCATTTTGAAAGGAATTACAAGCATTAATGAAATTCAAAATGAACCATATTAGAAATTTTAAAACGTTTTTTATTGTTTTTTCTTTTCATATATTCATTATTTCCATTAATCTTGATTGCGTTTGGAAAATGTTTTGTGGTTTTTTGTAAGGAATTTTTTAATTTTTTTTCTATATTCTATACATACATTTTTATATTCCCAATAATCGTCACTGTTTCTGGACAACTGTCAATTGTTTATTCAGTATTTTTTTTTAATATAGATATACTGATTATAGATAATTGATAGATAACGAATGATGGATGGTAGAATGATAAATGACAAACAGATAACAAATAATTGACAGTTAATAGATGTTAGGTGACAGATTATCAAATCATAAGTTTTTCTTAGAACTGAAGCTTGTATAATTAGAATGTTAACATTACTTACATCAGATGATAACTGATAAAAAATAATTTGATATAACATAAATTGTTACATATTACACATGGCAGATGAATACAGATGACATTTGACAGATGACATAATTACAGGTGACAAATGACAAATGATAAATAACAGATGACAAATGCTAGATGACAGATCACAAATGACAGATGACAAATGACAAATAAGAAAATGACAGGCGACAAAATAACAAATAAGAAGTGACAGATGTCAAATAATAGATGGCAACAGATGTCATTTGACAGATGACAAATTACAGGTGACAAATGACAAATAATAAATTATAGATGACATATGGTAGATGACAAATCACAAATGACAGATGTCAAATAATTGATGACAAATGACAGATGTCAAATAATAGATGACAAATGACAGATGACAAATAATAGATGATAAATTCCTTTAATTTTTTTTTAATTGTTTGTGTAATTTTTTTGTAATTTCCAACTGAATTTTTGACAATATTATTATAATAATTTAAAAATACGAAAACATTTCGTGAACATACAACGATTCACGAAATGTTTTCGTATTTTTAAATTATTTGTTTATTTTCTACAACGAACTAAAGGATTTTAATATATTTTAATATTAATATATCTCTATCATTTTAGACAATTGTAAATTTCTTTTTTTTTCAAAGGGTTTCTTAAAAATAATGTTTTCCCATTTGCTTAAAAAAATAAAAAATATTAAAATCGTTTTGGATAATCATGAAAATTAATTAATTAATTATTCAATCAATTATTGAAATGTTTCAATGTTTCGGAAACAATATGCCATCTTAATGGTTTATTTATATTTATGGATTATTGTAGTTACAAAACTCTGTAGTAAAATTTGTTTCTTTTTGTCTACTTTGACTAGAAATAATGATCTATTGTCCTGAACTAATTACAACGACGATATCAAAGGAGTGGTTTAAGAATTTTCAAAAAAAAATCTCTTCAAAAATTCTCCAGTATTTTGGTTTGTTTCTATTATAATTTTTTAGAAGTATTCAATTTTATCCTATCCTCTTGTTTTTCTAAAACTTCTTTGTTAGTTTTTTTTAGCATCTTTTATCCCATTTTATCGATGTTTTCTAAGACTTAATTAAAATATGTGTTATTGGTTTATTTGTATGTATGTGTGTAAATAAGCTTGTTACTTAATATATTAACACAGTTGAAATCTATAGTCCTGACCTAATGAAGTTTTGGTTGCTGCAGGCTTATGTTACTTTGAACTTTCTCTCAGAATGTCTAACTATTTTAAAAGCGACCCTTTTAAACCACCAGTTTAAATATTGAATAAAAGTCTGTTTTGAATATTGAAAAAGATCACTTGCGTTACTCTAAAGTGCCATTAATTGTATCCCAATGACGAATGTTACCGGTCACCCATTCAATTGTTGGCAATTTGTCTTTCAAATCCTAAGAAACTATTTTAAGGTTTTTGAAGAAATAATTTCTATATATTTCTAGAATTATCTAGTAGAAATATATTTCTCAAGTTACGTGAAGATTATTATTATAGTAAATTGTATTGAAAACATTAACACTTTCTTTCAGAAATTTGTTTATTTTTTTGTATTCTCTTATTTTATGAGAATTTTCCATCACCTTGATATTTTTTATAAGAATTTTCACAGTGAGACTTTAATTTTTTTTTTTAAATAAGCATCCCGTGAATTGAATTTCTGCTGTCTCAGCCTCAAATGCTACTTTAACCCTTAGCACTCTTATTCATCGCCCAAATTGATTTACTAGCGTTGTAACTCGATTTTCGTGGTGACAGCCGACGCGTAAGTTTATTACAGATGTTATGACAAGAACGAGATTTTTGGAAATATTTTGGAGTTCGCATATCATTCCGCCGGGGGAGATAAATGCTCGAAGAACTCCAAGAGACCATAAAACTCAAAATCTCGTGCAATATCTGTATTCCAAACGCAGACATGTATTCCGACGAATCTATTTTTGGATTCATCAGAATTTATCATCAACAAAAGCCGTAGAAATTTGGGATAAGAGTGTATGCGTTGGCGGACAGTGCAACTACATTTGAGCCGTATTTTGGAAGAGAAACAACGGAAAAATTATTATTTGCCATTTACGTACAGAATTGTAGTCCACCTTGTGAATAAACTACTTATTTCCACTAACACAAAAGGCTTTCACTTATAAATCGACATATTCTATACAAGTTTCTAATCACCTCAAGAGTTGCAGAACTTTCATTTCATATGAACTGTAATGCCTAGCCGAAGGTATATGTCAGTTCAACTAAAAAAAAATACTTTGTAGTTGAAAACTCACCAAGTCAAGCATATACGACTCAAAGCAGAAAATTTTCAAAACCAGTAGCGATCATTGACTACACTGCTAAAATGGGAGCTGTGTACAGAGCGACCATTATTGTACCAGTTACCCTTTTCAAAGAAGGACCCTTAAATGGTGGAGAAAACTTTTTTTGGTTATTTGGTTATTAGATATTAGTGTTATTAACAGTTTCATAATTTACAACCAACACCTTAAACCCATCAATAAATCCAAAGTAGAAAACCAGGAGTTTAGAAAACAGCTATCAAGGAAAAGAGTAAGACCCAGTTCTTTAGATAAAAAAGAAAGACTTGACGGGAAACCACATTTTATAGCTAAATTAAAAGGTTCTTCGAAGGATTGTGCAGTTTGCAGCAATTGAAACATTCCAAGTGGTAGATGTGAAATTTTACCAGGAACATTAAATGAAAATACACTTCGTTGATATCACGTGCATTTTCATTTCATGTTCCTGATTCAAGATGTACCACAAAGTGATGGCTTCAAGCTGTAAAACTTTACGTTCAGGGAACATATTTTGATGTTGTTATCAAATAACATTTGTTTATGAAAAAAGTATACAACTGTAATTTTTTCATAATTCAATTGTTAAAAGGAAAATAATAAAATATATTCCTTCAATATTCAAACTTATAAAAAAAAAAACATAAATGCTTAAAAAGCTTAAAAATATTGTAATAATAATGTTCAAGTTATTTAAAATATAAGATTTTGCTTATAAAAAAATACAATATCATGGTATTTTAAAAAACCTCCATAAATTATTGCAATAAATTCGAATACATATTCAACAAAACTATCCGGCCGGATCGAGTGCTTGGAAATTAACGATTCAATTACCACTATCCACCCCCATCCCCCAATTTCCCTTCGCCGCGCTCATACGATATGATATACGTTTTTAAACCTGTAAATCGGGCGCTAATTACGTCGAATTTATGTTTATTTAATGCACTACATCGACACTAAACCTTATAAATCCGCCGGCGTTTGCCAAATGAGAATTTATTTCTCTAACTCCCTTTAGAGCATAAAATTATGCATTTGTGTTGTGTGTTTGTGTGTGTGCGTACCGAATCCGAAACATTAACATAATTATCATTTTACGTAATGATTCTATAAATAATGGCGTGCACCGGGGTGGGTAATGCATTCATTTCATTGTATATATTTTCGGTACAATTAATTTGTTAGAAAATTACGAAATTACATCGCGACGGGGCATGAATAAATATTCGATGTTAAAACTAACATTTTAGCGTTCGCAAGTTAACAACTCGCGAGTGGAATACATACTGATTATGGTCGGGAATTAAATTTTATGTTTGAGAAATATTTATTTAAAGATTAGAAAATGTTATTGCAATTGTTAATTGATTGACAGTCCATAACAATTATAATAATTTTTTACCCTAAAACTAATTCCCAGACTATCCTTTAGAATAATAAAAACATCCTTTACGTTGTAGAACATTAACTAATTTTTAATTCTAATAATTAGACTGAATTTTTTGCTAAAATAATGTATAATTTATTAATCTAAAAATAAAATATATATTATACTTTATTCAGTTTAAGAATGCTTATAAAATCATATATAGTTTTAAATAATTATTGCTGAAATTTCTACCTATTGCGATTTCCCGGCGCATCCACCATATATGCATATTTTTAAATTAAAGTTTTATTCAATATTAATAATGAATTTTAAAGTTATATTTTATTACTATTGATTGTTTATTAACTGTTAAGTTTTTTAATATTAAACTTATACATGTATAACATAATGTACAATTTGTAGTATATTGAAACATATTTTCAATTAGATGAAGCATACGTGCATCAAAGGCATACATTGCATGCGTTACATAGTAAGTAAATAGGGAGGCAATATGCAATATTAATACCGGCTCGGATTAATTAAGAGAATGTGTGTAATCTGATAGATGTCTGTATTTGGCCAGCTAATTAAAAACAAATCCGGCGTATAATTACACAATACCTTTACTACTGCCGCACAAATTAAAATTTCTCGTTGATATTTTTATAACCTAATTTCTCTTGTTACGGCGTGATGTATATCCGGGAGGGAGGCGACGTGATTCCAGGTGGGATGTAAATAAGTATAGTTATTGGGGGTAGTGAGTCCTGAAATTGTGTTCGAAAGTGATCCGATGCGAGGCTGCGGGCGACAGCGGCAGCTCTCGACTCTCTAACGGGGGGCTTGCGGGATTGTCCGGGGGCGACAACGCGCCACCTCGTCCCCGGGGCCGTATCAACCTGGAGGACATCATCACTGCTCGTTACCTCATATCGTACACGGGAAAAATATCTAACCCACGCTCCCCTTCATATTTTTCTCGCCGTTACTCAGACACTTTCGTTGATAAATAACGAGGGATGATGTCCCGGTTGTAAATTAAACATTTCGACGTTCGGTAAGGTTTTTATCCACGTTGTTATTTATGTAAGTAATAAAGATAAAGTATTAAATTTAAAATTTATTTATTACCACTTATTTTAAATTATAGGCATAATATAATTAACGATTTAGAAATGTTTCAAAAAGCTACAATAAGAAAAAGCAAAAATATTACATTGCTGCATCTATCCTGGCGCATGCACCATTTGTGTTATATAATTTCTTGTCCTATCTATCGTTTTTAATAATTAAATAGTCTCTAATTTAATTTAAAATATTATAAAGTACATTATAACTACATCATTTGTATATAAGTGCGCATTTATTTGACACTAACATCAACATTACGATTAAAACGACATTTTTTGTATTTTAACTTAATTTCTCATTAATTTATAAACAATTTGATAATAGTATGGTATATAGAGTGTTCTAAATCGACAAGAAAAACAATGGTAGCCATTCTTTCAATACTTTCAGCAATGCTTTGTCTTTGAAACCTAAAAAGATTTTCAAATGATTTTGGTGATACATCATGCAAGTAGTTAAAAATTAATTAACCATTGAATGATATATAGATGACCTTGAACGACCTTGAATTATTATTAAAGAATAATAACTAATAAATATCCTTGAGTTATTTGAGTAATGCTCATCAATTTTTTGTTTAATAATACTAAATACCAGCTGATACACATATATGACCATAATAGGATCTTGAATCTAAATCAGATGACCTAAAATAATCTTGAATGATTTGGTGGTCCTAAATGATATTTAATTGCAGTATTATGGCTCTAAATAATAATTTTATAATCTTAAACAATATTCAAAACTAATTTCAGCAATGCTAGCAAAAATATATGCATCAACTCAAATCTGCTACGCAAAGAAATTTAATGTGCCCTTGTATTATCTAAAGCCATTGATGACCTTAAG
The DNA here is from genome assembly GCA_963969525.1 of Ontholestes murinus. Classification (NCBI taxonomy): domain Eukaryota; kingdom Metazoa; phylum Arthropoda; class Insecta; order Coleoptera; family Staphylinidae; genus Ontholestes; species Ontholestes murinus. Next base: position 47,766 of record CAXAKX010000523.1, on the reverse strand, counting down.
AATACATAGGGGGCCGCGGTGGCCTAGTGGGTAGACAGCCTACTCACATGCCACACGGGCCTGGGTTCGAATCCCAGCCGGAACCATGGATGCTTGTGTGTGTCCCTCATTCTCATATATATATGGAATATTTAATACAAAATTTGTCGTTTCTGAATGGCCAATTTGCCTAGGACAATTTCCCTCAAATCATCCCATCCCAAACCCGCAATTCCTTCCAACACCCTTCCTTAAAAAAAGGAATACTTACATCACCTTATATGTCCTTGGATGACTTTAAATAACGACTATTTGGTGGCGATAAAATTACCATTGCAACTATAAAAACAATTTCAGCATTATTAGTAAGAAAATATTATTTAACTCAAATTTGACACCGAAAATGACTTTGATATACCCTGGCTTTTAATCACCTTAAATGTCCTTGGATTACCTTAAATAGTCTTAAACGTCTGTTGGTGAAAAGTAAGTAAAGAAGTATGGTCAGTAGATAACACATTAGAATGACCTTGAAGAACATTATATGACCTTGATTAATTGTTAACGTAACTCATAAAATAATCGTATAAAATTTTCAATAAGAAATTCTTTAAGGGCCTGTATAATAATCCAAAATAAACTCTAATTAACGTTCAATCATTTTATGACCTAAAATAACCTTAAATAACCTTTGAAGTGTCCTACACTGGCCGTTGATTATTTCTCCACATAACTCAAAAAATATGATCTTATATAATCGATTGATTACCTTACATGACGTACCTGTTCTATAATTTTGAATAAACTTTAATCATCATCCAATCATTCTATAACCCTAAATGATCCTGAGTGACCTAAAACCAACTTTAAACCATTCACCATTCTATGCCTTTGAATAATGTCTGTATACATATGAATGATATTATTAAAGTAATTAGAGCAGTGTAGGTTAGATAACATTAAACGACCTTGATTGACAGTTATATAAATATAAATGACCTTTAAAGAACGTTATATGACCTAAAATAACAATTGATTAACACTCTGCATTAAAAAAATCACATCAAATGATATAGATTAACCAATAGATAAACATGAATGGCCTTAAAAGAACGTTATATGTCTTTAAATGACCGTTAGTTCTTTGTTAGATAACTTAAAATCCTAAATAACCGTTTGATAATCTTATATAATAATCAGACACCCTTAAATAACTTTCAACTAATTTTGGAATACCATAAACAAACAATTGAGTCCATCACATATACTTAAACCATTCTATTCCCTTGAAAAAACATTGTAAACTCGCCTGAATGACCCTAAATGTCCCCATATAACATTTAATTATCCAATTGACTTTGAAGATCCGATAAGGTCATCCAAATTATTCAAAAATATTTGAGATCATTATAGGATCTCTTGATCTCAAATATTTTTAAATAATTTGGATGACCTAATCGGATGTTCAAAGTCAATTGGATAATTAATTGTTACATAGATTATTTAGACTATATTAAATGACCTCAAATAGTCTTCAAATTAATGTAATTAATCTTTAACTACCAATTTATGATCTTGAATTGCCGTTGATTATTTATGAAATAACCCTAAATAACCTTAAATAACTTGGTTGCTGAGTTACGTGAAGATCAAATTAATTTGACGAATAAAGCACTAATAACCTTTCTTCACAATTTTATTTTATTTACCAATGCTAATCCATTGATAATGGTCACTTTGTGTCGGAAATGTACATTTGGTAAATCAAATAAAATTGTGAAGAAAGGTTATTAGTGCTTTTTTCGTCAAACCTTAAATAACTGTTAAATAACCTTGAATGTTAATAGCATGACCTTTAAAAATATTGAGCTATTGCTGCATCAATAAATAATCTTAAACCATTACATTACCTTAAATAAACAATATCGATGAAAGGCCTTGAACTTCATTCATTTTGAATGATCGTTAGATGACCTAATCTGAACTTCAAAGACAGTTGGATAACTGGATGTTATTTAAAAGTAATTACACCTTTATATTCACTGGATCATCTAAATGACCTTGAATAATCGTTGAGTTAACATAAATAATCATTAATTTCCAGTTTGTGACCTTCAATTACTATTGAATAATTATTGAACAATGTTTAGTAACCTTAAATAACTGTCGAATAACCTTGAATGATGACCTTAAATGATCTTCAATGACCTATTATATGATCTTAAATAAACTTTAATGATCGTTCAATTATTTCATAACCTTGAATGATCTTGAGTGGCTTAAAATCTACTTAAAACCATTTACTATTCTATGCCTTTGAATAATAGCTGTATGAACAAGAATGTTATTAAAAAATAATTGCAGCAGTATGATCATTTGATATTATTAAATGACCTTGATTGACAGATGTAAAAAAGAAATGACCTTAAAAGAACGTTATATGACCTTGAACGACCGTTGATTAATTCTTCATTTAACTCATATAATATTAACTTAAATAATCAATTGATATCTTAAATGATCTTTAAAGACTTGTTCCTATCTAAACTTATGCTGTACTTTAACCAATGATTTTTAATGATTTAATTATCTGTGATTTAATTTAGAATATTCAAAGAACATTGATTGATTGATGACCTTAAATAATAATAATAATAATAATAGTAATAATAGGCCTTCATTTCCATAACCAGTTTACATACAGACTTATATAATTATAAAATATCAAATAAATAGACCTGTTCTATGATCTTAAATAGACGTCAATGATCGTTCAATCATTCTATAACCTTGAAGGATCTTGAGCGAGCTAAAACCATCTTCAAACCGTTCACCACTCTATGCCTTTCAATAATGCTACATGAACTTGGATAATATTAAAAAGTAATTGGAGCAGTATGATCATCAGATCAAATGACCTTGATTGACAAATGGATAAACATGAATGACCTTAGAGGAACTTTATATTACCTTAAATGACCGTTGATTTATTTTTAGGTAACTTTGAATAATCATAAATTTTATCGTTTTTCGTTTGATAATCTTAAATGATATTCAGACACCATTGAATAACCTAGAACCATTTTTGGAAGATCATAAACATACAATTGGTTATATTAAATAATCTTAAGCCATTCCATTAATTAAAAATGTCCCTAAATGACACTAAATATCCCTATATGTACATTCATGACCCTGATTTTAAATATTTTTAAACAATTTGGATGACCTAATCTGATTTTCAAAGTCAGTTGAATAACTAGTAACTAAATGTTATTTAAAAGTAATTACTGCAGTGTATTTACTGGATCTTGGTTTTATATATTTTTTAATAATTTGGATGACCTAACCTGATCGTCAAAGGTAGTTGGATAACTAAATGTTATTTAAAAGTAATTACAGCGTTATATTCACTGGATCATTCTAAATGACCTTGAATAATCATTAAATTAGCGTGAATAGCCTTTAATTTCAAATGTATAACCTTGTATTGAAGTTAAATATTTATTGGAAAATTATAAATAACGCTAAATGACCGTTGAATGTTAATAGGATTACCTTTAATAATAGTGAACGTTTGTTTGATGATATAAAGCCTTAAATGGTCTTAAACCCTTCCAATACCTTGAACGAACATTATAAACCTTCCTCAAATAATTTTCAATAATTTGGGTGACCTAATCTGATTTTCAAAGTCACAAAACTAAATGTTATATAAACGTAATTATTGCAATATTTTTACTGGATCATCGTATATGAACATAAATCACATTAAATGACATTGATTGACAAATGGATAAACATGAATGGCCTTTAAAGAACCATATATGACCTTAAATGACCTTTGATAGTCTTAAATGATAATCCGACATCCTTAAGTAACCTTGAACTATCTTCAAAAGATCATAAACATACTTATTTTTGAATAATTTGGATGACCTAATCTGATCTTCAAACTCAGTTATATAACTAGATGTTATTTTAAAGTAATTACAGCAGTATATTCACTGCATTATTTTAAATGAATAATCAATTACATAATCTTTAATTTCCAATTTAAGACCTTGAATTACCATTAAATATTATTGAATAATTTTTAGTAACCTTAAATAACTGTTGAATAACTTAAATGTTCTGTAATCTTAAATAAACTGTAATCAAACCAATCGCCATTCTATGCTTTTAAATTATGGCTGCATGGAATTGAATGTTATTCAAAAGTAATTGAAGCAGTAAGATCAGTGGGTTACGTTGAAAGACATTGATTTACAGTTGGATAAACAAGAATGAGCTTTAAAGAACGTTACATGACCTTAACTGACCATTGATTAATCGTTCACATAACTCCAAAAAATATTATCTTAAATAATCATTTGATGACCTTAAATGATCTTCAGTGACCTGTTCTATATTCTTAAACAAACTTTTATAATCGTACAATCATCCTAAAACCTTGATTGATCTTGAGTGACTTGATCTTCAAACCGTTCATAATTCTAGTAATTAGAGCAGTATGATTACCAGATCAAATGACCTTGACTGACAAATGGATTCACATGAATGACCTTAAAGGAACTTTATATGACCGTTGATTCATTTTTTAGTTAACTTTAAATAGCTTTAAATTTTTATTTAAAAAGTATATCATTTATGATTATCGTTTAATAATCTTTAGAAGATAATAACATACAATTGTTTTTATTAAATAATCTTAAAACGTTCGATTTCCTTGAATGAATATTATAAACATCCCTGAATGACCCTAAATATCGCTATATATACTTTAATGACCCTGATTTTAAATATTTTTAAATAATTTGGATGACCTAATCTGATTTTCAAAGTCAGTTGAATAACTAGTAACTAAATGTTATTTAAAAGTAATTACTGCAGTGTATTTACTGGATCATTTTAAATGACCATGAATAATCGTCGAATTAACGTAAATAATCTTTAATTTTCAATTAATGACCTTAAATTACCATTGAATTTTTATTAAATAATTTTAAATAACCTTAAATAACCGTTGAAAGGTAATAGACGACCTTGAATGTCCATAAATGTATATCCTATAATGACCTTTATATTAAATTTTTTTTTAATAATTTGGATGACCTAACCTGATCTTAAAAGGTAGTTGTATAACTAAATGTTATTTAAGTAATTACAGCGTTATATTCACTGGATCATTCTAAATGACCTTGAATAATCATTAAATTAGCGTAAATAGACTTTAATTTCAAATGTATGACCTTGTATTGCTCCTGAATATTTATTGGAAAATTATAAATAACGCTAAATGACCGTTGAATGTCAATAGGAAGATCTTTAATAATATTGAACGTTTGTTTGATGATATAGAGCCTTAAATGGCCTGAAACCATTCCATTACCTTAAACGAACATTATAAACCTTCCTCAAATATTTTTCAATAATTTGAGTGACCTAATCTGATCTCCAAAATCAGTTAGGTAACTAAACGTTATATAAAAGTAATTACAGCTATATATTTATTGGATTGTCTTAAATGATCATGGATTATATTAAATGAGATAGATAAACATGCATGGCCTTTAAAGAACATTATAATCTTGAATTAATGTTAATTAATTTTTTAGGCAACTAAATGACCTTGTATTTCCATTACAGGCTTTTGAGTGATAATCGAATGACCTCGATAATGGTTTTGTATGGCCTTAAATATTTTTAAGTAAATATTATATGCATCATGAATGATTATTAGATGACCTTAATTAAATTGAATTATTATTAGTTTTTTTAATGATCATTAGATAAGCTTGATTGTTGGATGACCTTCAACGATCATCATTCGATTCGGAATTGTAGATAACATTTGCGACTTTAAATGACCTTTAATGCCCGTTGGATGAACGTGCATAATCTTGAAAGGTTGTTAGATGACCTTGATTTATTTTCGCACAATCTTAAATGATTTTAATTATCTTAAATAATTCAACGTTTTTGTTAAGTCACCTTAAATAACCATCAAATATTATTAGACTCATTAAAATAATAATTGGATAATTTTAGTTATCCTTGAATGGTCATCCAATGACCTTAAATAAATTAATTATTCGTTCAATAGTTTTAGGAAGCATTATATTGTCAAGAGATAACCATTAATCATAGATGAACGTAAGTCTTTCTACAGAGGCCGTTAAACGCATTTATATGAATGACCTCTATGATGATATTGTATGACCTTGAAAACGTTTTTAATAAATATTATATGCATCATAAATGATAATTGAGTGACCTTGATTATATTAATATCATAACAAATGTTAATGTTAGTTTAAATGACTTTTAAAGATCGTTTGTTGAAGGTACGTAACCTAAAATGAGTATTGGATGACCTTGAGCTATTTCCACACAACCTTAAAAGACCTATAATGTTTATCAGATGATGCTTGACAATCTTGAACGATTTAATGTTTTTGTTAGTGAACCTTAAATAACCTTAAAATGTTATTAGGTACATTTATTTGAGTATTGGATAGTTAACCTTAAATGGTCATCCAATGACCTTCAATGAACTTAAATAATCGTTTAAAAGTTTTAAACAACCTCTAATGGTCACTAGATGAACATTTACCATAAGTGATAATTTTAGGATCTTCAATAATATTAAAAACTAATTTGAGTAGTATTGGTAAAGAAATATGGATTAAATTGACTTTAATTGACTTGTGTGTTGCCAAGAATGCTAAATATTATTGAATAACCTCTGTTGAATGACCTCAAATAATCGTTTAATGGCATTTAGAGTATTTATTTACTGTTAGGTCATTTTGAATGATTGTTGAGTGACTTTTTTACATATGGATGACCTTGATTAACCGCACGATGGCCTAAAATTATTTTTAGTGACTATTAAATTAACTTAAATAAATATTAATCAGTATTAAACGACCTTGAATGATTACTAGATGATCAAAAATAATGGTGATAATTTTGAATGGATGAAAATAATCGCGAATATTTTATTGATGTCTGTATTGCAAGAATGATAAATATTCTTGAATAACCTCCGTCAGATGACCTTAAATAATTGAACGTATGGATGACCTAGATTAACCGCACGATGAATTGAAATGATTTTTAGTGACTATTAAATTAACTTAAATATACATTAATCAGTGTTAAATAACCTTGAATAATTACTGGATGGTCAAAAATAATGTTGACGCTTTTAAATCGTTGTATCACTTTAAATAGCCTTTTTTACATATGGATGACCTTGATTAATCGCAAGGTGACCGAAAATGATTATAGTGACTATTATTTTAACTTAACATTAATCAGTGTTAAATGACCTTGAATCATTACTGGATGATCAAAAATAATGTTGATGAATTTGAATGGATGAAAATAATCGCGAATGATAGATTGACCTGTGTATTGTCAAGAATGATAAATATTCTTGAGTAACTTCCGACAGATGACCTCAAATAACAGTACATATCGATGACCTTACTTAACCGCACGATGACCTAAAATGATTTTTAGTGAGTATTAAATTAACTTAAATAAACATTAATCAGTGTTAAATGACCTTGAATGATTACATAATGATCAAAAATAATGGTAACGCCTTTAAATCTTTGGATCACTTTAAATAGCCTTTTTATATATGGATGACCTTGATTAACCGCAAGTTGACCTAAAATGTTTTTTAGTGACTATTAAATTAACTTAAATAAACATTAATCAGTGTTAAATGACCTTGAATGACTACTAGATGATCAAAAATAATGTTGATGGTTTTGAATGGATGAAAATAATCGTGAATATTTTATTATATTGACCTGGGTATTGCCAAGAATGATAAATATTCTTGAGTAACCTCCGACAGATGACCTCAAATAATTGTACATGTCGATGACCTTGATTGACCGCACAATGACCTAAAAAGATATTTAGTAACTATTAAATCAACTTAAATAAACATGTGTAAACTGTGTTAAATGACCTTGAATGATTACCCGATGTTCAAAAATGATCTTGACGCATTTAAATCGTTGGATCACAATAAATAGCCTTTTTTACATATGGATGACCTTGATTAACCACACAATGACTAAATTTACTTATAGTGACTATTAAATTAAATTAACTAAGTGTTAAATGATCTTGAATTATTACTGGATGATCAAAAATAATGTTGATGATTTTGAATGGATGAAAATAATCGCGAATATTTTATTCGATTGACCTCTGTATTACCAAGAACGATAAATATTCTTGAATAACCTCCGACAGATCACCTCAAATAATTGTATATATGGATGACCTTGATTAACTGCACAATGACCTAAAATGATTTCTAGTGACTATTAAATTAACTGAAATAAACATTAATCAGTGTTAAATGACCTTGAATGACTACAGGATGATCAAAAATAATATCATTTTTAATGGATGGAAACGATCTCGATCTCGAACAAATATGAAAGCTAATTTCACGTTGATAAATCCATATAAAAAAGTCGAACGTTAGTTTACTAAATGACCTTGGATTATCTTTTGGGGCCTTGAACCGTAATTAAATGACCTTGAAAGTTCATCAGATGACCTTAAATGAAATTTTAAACTCCAGATTTTGTTCACAAAAATCTGCAAAGCATTTAATAAAATTTTGTGCACCTTAAATAGATATTTGCTCAAGATGAAAGGCTTTTTTTAAATTCTTTTCTATAATTAAATGTTTAATCTTGAATAAATATTGTATATTCTATTTCTAATATTATTTTCATTAATAAATAAGCATATTAAGTTTATTCAATAAACAACTTATAAAGTTTTTAGTTATATCAGAATAATAACAAGCAAGTACACATTTTAAGGTTTTGTACTGGCGCATTCACCATAAATAAATATAAAATTCATGCTTATTATGTTTTATATTTGTATATCTGTATATTATGAATACACCTGTATAAAATGTTTATAACTAAATTATAAACAACCTTAAGGTTATCTTAACGAAAAAATATACACTGGTGGCTTAAAAAGCATTGTATTATTTAATGTTTTTTATAAACTATTATAATAAATATAATAAATGCTTACGTAAAACTGTTAAACAAAATCAGCAACTTAACAAATATGTATTTAGGAGTTATATATACTTTTACCTCTAGGAAAATAACATATGTTTAGAGCCCACAAACTTTTACGATGTTTAAACACGCATTTATAACCCCGTGTATCGTTTAGGGATAAATAATATATTTCTATAACAAACCAGTACTTATTTAAAGCCATAAATCTTAGATATTATTTTGGGACAATAATATACTTCAATTTTTATTATTTAATAATATTAAATCTTGGATAATTACAAAACCTTATTTTTTATTGACGATATTCTATATAATGAATTCTATATAAATAAGTTTCTCAAAGATTTTTATGCATGTCATTCCGCCTTTTATAAAAGTTCTACTTTTCTAGTTTCCATCACTATTCAAAAATTGAACTAAGAGTCTACTCCATTGAAGTCAATTCATGCACCACCATACTCCAGCATATGGAATAAAAACGTGGAATATCCATTATTCATCAACACACTCCCTTATACTTACGTAATAAATGATTGATAACATCTAACCTATAAAACTACTAAAAACGATTTTATCTCTAACCCAGTTCCGTAGAAAATTGTGTGAAAATGTATTCACATTATACCGGCGGCCGCAATGAAGTATATCGTATGCAATTTAAAGAATCCCGAAAAGTAATTCGATTATGGCATGCAAGGGATGTTAATGCCGATTGAAATTCGCGGCGCAGTGCTGAAGAAAATCCGCATGCACCCCCCACACCGACCGCTAACTGATCGCGCCATTGTTGCCCTGAAAATTGTTTGTGTGTGTGTGTGTGTGTGTGTTTCGAGCGCGGGGCGCGCTGATAAATCAATTATTATTTGCTCTAAACGGCCGTTTGAAATTTCAATTCGGCGCTGCATTTGCATGCCCCATTTTTCTGTATTGTTCCCTCATTACTATGCATGGAAAAAATTAAAATTACAATCGAAACGATCGGTAAATAGGCAATGAAATTTATTGAAATGCGGCACTCCTCGCGAACGCCCCGCGGAAAGTGATGGATTGCTTTTTGGTGCCGAGGAAAATCGACGGGTGGCTTTGGGAATATTCATGAATAATTGAAAATATTTTTCTGTTTTGCTTTTCCCTCGGGGCGAATTAAAATTTAATCAACTTTTCAAATATTTACCGATGGCGCTGCATCTGAAACCATAAACATCATCATTAAAAACACGTTCATATAAAAAAATTCTCAGAATCAGAAATGTTACAATTGTAGAAATTATTGCTCACCAATGAATATATTTTAAATAAAGATGTAAGATGCGTAACGAACTACAATCCACTTAAAATTATTTAAACTTATTCAATTTTTTGTATTTTTTATTAGTATTTAAACTTGCAAATATCCCGGCGCCTCCACCATTTAATAAATCATATAAATTATTTTAATATATCAATTATTATATTAGAAAATAATTTAATAAAATGAATTTTATGATAGGATTTAATTATAAAATCGATTTTTCAATCACGATTTAATATTTTAGAAAGCGCGGACGCAGAATTTCGCATGCGAGCGTGTATTTTAAAACACAAACGGTAATGTGCGACCTCGTAACGAGTACACGTGACCTAATTACACATTACGTTCTAAAACGTGAACACATGCAATTTCTCTCCTTAATTGCCCACCTAAATCGTTAACCACCTTTTCCTGCCTTTATTGCCTCGCATACCATCGTATTGGGAGCCCCACACGGGTTGGCGGGACGTAATAAAAACGCCATTAAACTTCTGTCGAATTATGTGTAACGTATGTGAATTTTCGGTAGGGATTCGTTAAGCGCTTAATTATTCAAGCGTAGCAAATAAATTTTTCGGTATATGAATATGAGATATACGGTAAAATCTTAAATTAATTTGTCATAGAGTAAAAACAAATAAAACCATTAATTGCGGCCTTAAAATTAAAAAATATATTTTCTTATATACTACATATAAGAAATTGACGAGTTTCGCGCAGAAACCAAAACGCAACACTTGAAAATAAAATTAGAAATCAAAATACAAAGTGAAATTTACTAAATCGAAAATTGCAGAGAATAAAAAGTATGTTTAAGATTAGTCAAGCAGATCAATTTGCCTCAAAATCATAAAATATATCTCAGAACAGTATGTTTTAAATTTTGCATACAAATAATTGAAGATTTTTATGCAGAAATCAAAATACAAAACGAAATTTAAAAAATCGAAAATTGCATTCAGAGAGTTAAAAAGATGTAATCAAGCAAAGGAGTTGGCCTCAAAATTTTAAATTCATCTAAGAATGAGGTATTTTAAATTTTTCATACAAATAATGAATAATCATTTATTAGTTTATTCAGCAGAAATAATTTCATTCAAATTAGTGTTGCTTTAATAGTTGTACTATTTGTAACACGCAAATTAATTTGTATTATTCAATGTCTGTCGAAGTATTAGCTAGAGAAGTAGTTGTTTCAAATTAATTTGTTTTGTAGTCTTAGTAAGACTCATTGTTGTAGATTCACGAAATGTTTTCGTATTTTTAAATTTATTAAATAATGAAAGATTTTTATCCAGAAATCAAAATACAACAGTCCAAAATGAAATTAGAGAAATCGAAACTTGCATTCAGAGATTTGAAGAAATAATTAAATTTAATCAAGAAGAGCAATTGGCTTCAAAATAAGATAAGATATATCTATGAACAGTGTGTTTCGTATTTTACATAAAAATAATTGAAGATTTTCAGTCCAAAATGAGATTAGAGAAATCGAAAATTGCATTCAGAGATTTAAAAAGATGTTTAAAATTAAACAAGCAAGGCTATTAGCCTCAAAATCATAAGATATATCTAAGAATGGTCTATTTTGAGTTTTACATAAAAATAATTAAATATTTTTATGCAGAAATCAAAATACAGTCCAAAATGAAATTTGAAAAAACGAAAAATTCATTCAGAGATGTAAATAGAAGTTTCAAATTAATCAAACGGAGATATTAGCCTCAAAATCATAAGATATATCTATGAGCAGTCTATTTTGAAGTTTACATAAAAATAACTCAAGATTATCATCCAGAAATCAAAATACAACTCTTTAAAATGAAATTTAAAAAATCGAAAATTGCATTCAGAGATTTAAAAAAATAATTAAAACCAATCAAGTAGAGCAATTGGCCTCGAAATCATAAGATACATCTATAAAGAATGTATTTTGAATTTTACGTAGAAATAATTAAAGATTTTTATGCAGAAATCAAAATACAGTCCAGAATAAAATTTAGAAAATCGAAAATTGCATTCGTAGATTAAAAAGATGTTTAAAATTAATCAAACAGAACTATTAGCCTCAAAGTCATAAGACATATCTAGAAATGGTGTATTCTCAATTTTACATTAAAATAATTGATGATTTTTATCCAGAAATCGAAATACAACAGCCCAAAATGAAATTAGGGAAATCGAAAATTGCATTCAGAGATTTAAAAAGATGTTTAAAATTAATCAAGCAAATCTATTAGCCTTAAAATCATAAGATATATATATAAATAGTATATTTTCAATTTTACATAAAAATAATTAAAGATTATCATGCGGAAATCAAAATACAATTATTTAAAGTGAAATTTAAAAAATCAAAAATTGCATTCAGAGATTTAAAAAAATAATTAGGACTCTTCAAAAAGAGCAATTGACCTCAGCATCATAAGATATATCTACAAATAATGTGTTTTGAATATTACATAGAAATAGTCAAAGATTTTTGTACAAAAATTATAATACAACCGTCCAAAATGAAATTAGAGAAATCGAAATTTGCATTCAGAGATTTTAAAAGAGGTTTAAAATTAATTAAGCAAAGCTATTAACCTCAAAATCATAAGATATATCAAAAAATGGCCTATTTTGAATTTTACATGGAAATAATTAAAGATTTATATCCAGAAATCAAAATACAACAGTCCAAAATGAAATTTAAAAAAACGAAATTTGCAGTCAGATATTTAAAAAGATGTTTAAAATTAACCCAGCAAAGTAGTTCGCCTCAAAATCATCAGATATGGCTAAGAAGAGTGTATTCTAAATTTTACGTAGAAACAATTAAAAATGTTTATGCAAAAATCAAAATACAACAGTCTAAAAAAAAATGAAAAGAAAAGAAATTTGCATTCAAATATTTAAAAGGATCTTTAAAATTAATCAAGCAAAGAAATTTGCCTCAAAATCAAAAGATTTATCTGAGAATGAAGTAATTTGAATTTAACATAAAAAATAATTAAAGATTTTTATGTAGAAATCAAAATACAACAGTCCAAAATGAAATTAGAAATATCAAAAATTGCATTCAGAGATTTATAAGATGTTTAAAATTAATCAAGCAAGTAGTGTACTTTGAGTTTTACATAAAAATAATCAAAAATTCATTCAGAGATTTAAATAGAAGTTTTAAATTAATCAAACGGAGATATTATCCACAAAATCATAAGATATATCTAAGAGTAGTATACTTTGAGTTTTACATAAAAATATTTGAATATTTTTGTGAAGAAATCAAAATACAGTAGTCAATAATAAAGTATTAAAAATCTAAAAATTCACTCAGAGGTTTAAAACAAAGTTTAAAATTAATCAAACGGAGATATTAGCCTCAAAATTATACAAAATATATATGGGTAAGGTATTTTGAAGTTAACATAAAAAAAATTAAAGAGTATTATCCATAAAACAAAATACAACAATTCAAAATGAAATTTAAAAAAATCGAAAATTGCATTCAGAGATTTAAAAATATGTTTAAAATTAATCAAGCAAAGCAATTGGCCTCAAAATTAAAAAATATATCTAGAAATGAGGATTTTGAGTTTAGCATATAAATAGTTAAAGACTTTGGTCCAGAAATCAAAATACAACAGTCTAAAATGAAATTTAAAATATCGAAATTTGCATTTAGGGATTTGAAAAAACAATTAAATTAAACAAGAAGAACAATTGGCCTCAAAATCATAATATATATCTACGAACAACGTGTTTTAAATTTAACATAAAAATTATTGCAGATTTTCATCCAGAAATCAAAATACAACAATCCAAAATTAAATTAGAGAAATCTAAACTTGCATTCAGAGATTGAAAATGAGGTTTAAAATTAAACAAGCAAAGCAATTGGCCTCAAAATTATAAAATATATCTAAAAAAGAGGTATTTATAATTTTGCATACAAATGGTTAAAGATTTTTATCCAGAAATCAAAATACAACAGCCTAAAATGAAATTTAAAAATATCGAAATTTGCATTCAGGAATTTAAAAAAACAATTAAATTTAAACAAGAAAAACAATTGCTTTTAAAATCATAATATATATCTATAAACTGTGTTTTAAATTTCACATAAAAATAATTGAAGATTTTCATCCAGAAATCAAAATACAACAGTCCAAATAAAATTAGAAAAATCAAAAATTGCATTCAGAGATTTAGAAACATGTTTAAAATTAAATAAGCAAAGTTATTAGCCTCATAATCATAAAACATATCTAGGAGTAGTCTACTTGGAGTTTTAAATAAAAATAATTGAAGATTTTTACGCAGAAATCAAAATACAGCAGTCCAAAATGGAATTTAAAAAATCGCAAAATGCATTCAGATATTTAAATAGAAGTTTCAAATTAATCAAACGGAAATATTAGCCTCAAAATCATAAGATATATCTATCGGCAGTGTATTTTTAATTTTATATAAAAATAATGAATAATTATTATCCAGAAATCAAAGTACAACAATTTAAAGGAAAATTTTAAAAAATCGAAAATTGCATTCACATAATTAAAAAGATGTTTAAAATTAAACATGCAAAGCAATTGGCTTCAAAATTATAAGATAGACCTAGGAATCGTGTATTTTGAATTTTACATAGAAATAATAGAAGATTTTTATCTGAAATCAATATACAATAGTTCAAAATGAATTTATAGAAATCGAAAATTACATTCAGAGATTTGAAAAGGTAGTTAAAATTAATCAAGATGAGCAATTGGCCTTAAAATAATAAGGTATATCTAAGAGTAGAGTATTTTAAGTTTTATATAAAAATAATTGAAGATTTTTATAGAGAAATCAAAATACAGCAGTATTTGATATATATATAAATAGTGCATTTTGAATTTTACATAAAACTAATTAAAGATTATCATCCAAAAATCAAAATACAACTATTTAAAATGAAATTTAAAAAATCGAGAATTGCATTCAGAGATTTAAAAAAATAATTAAAATTATTCAAGAAGAGCAATTAGCCTCAACATCATAAGATATATGTACGAATGATGCATTTTGAATTTTACATAGAAATAATCGAAGATTTTTGTGCAGAAGTTAAAATACAACAGTCCGAAATAAAATTAGATAAATCAAAATTTGCATTCAGAGATTTAAAAAGATGTTTAAAATTAATCAAGAAAAGCAATTCGCCTCAAAATCATCGGATATGTCTAACAATTTTACGTAGAAACAATTGAAAATTTTGATGCAAAAATTAAAAATACAACAGTCCAAAATGAAATGAAAAAAAATCGAAATTTGCATTCGAAGATTTAAAAAGATATTTAAAATTAATCAAGCAAAGAAAATAGCCTCAAAATCATAAGATATATCTGAGAATACGGTATTTTTAGTTTTACATAAAAATAATTGAAGTTTTTTATCCAGAAATTAAAATACAACAGTCAAAAATGAAATAGAGAAACCAAAAATTGCATTCAGAGATTTAAAAAGAAGTTTAAAATTAATCAAGCAAAGCTATTAGCCTCAAAATCATAAGATATATATAGAATAGTGTATTTTGAATTTTACATTAAAATAATTAAAGATTATCATCCAGAAACCAAAATACAACTATTTAAAATGAAATTTAAAAAATCGAAAATTGCATTCAGAAATTTAAAAAAATAATTAAAATTATTCAAGAAGAGCAATTAGCCTCAACATCATAAGATATATCTATGAATAACGTATTTTGAATTTTACATAGAAATAGTCGAAGATTTTTGTACATAAGTTAAAATAAAACAGTCCAAAATGAAATTAGAGAAATCGAAATTTGCAGTCAGAAATTTAAATGAAATTTAAGATTAATCAAGCTGATTAATTGGCCTCAAAATTATAAGATATGTCTAAGAAAATCGTATTTTAAATTTTACATAAAAATAATTAAAGATTTGTATCTAGAAATCAAAATATAACAGTCCGAAATGAAATTAGATAAATTAAAATTTGAATTCAGAGATTTGAAAAGAAGTTTAAAATTAATCAAGCAAAGCAATTGGCCTCAAAATCATAAGATATATCTAAAAACAGTGTATTTTGAGTTTTTCATAAAAATAATTATGGATTTTTATCCAGAAATACAGCGGTCCAAATTGAAATTTGAAAAATCCAAAATTACATACACAAATTTAAAAATATTTTTAAAATTAATCATGCTAAGCAATTGGCCTTAAAATCATCAGATATGACTAAGAAGAGTGTATTTTGAATTTTACGTAGAAACAATTGAAAATTTTGATGCCAAAATCAAAATACAACAGTCCAAAATGAAATGAAAAAAAAATCGAAATTTGCATTCAAATATTTAAAAAGATGTTTAAAGTAAACCAAGCAAAGAAATTGGCCTCAAAATCAGAAGATATATCTGAGAATAAGGTATTATTAAGATTTTTATCCAGAAATTAAAATACAACAGTCCAAAATGAAATAGGAGAAACCAAAAATTGCATTTAGAGATTTAAAAAGAAGTTTAAAATTAATTAAGTAATGCTATTAGCCTCAAAATCAGAAGATGTATATAGAAATAGTGCATTCTGAATTTTACATAAAAATAATTAAAGATTATCATCCAGAAATCAAAATACAACTCTTTAAAATGAAATTTAAAAAATCAAAAAATGCATTCAGAGATTTAAAAAAATAATTAAAATTATTCAAAAAGAGCAATTGACCTCAACATCATAAAATACATCTACGAATAAAGTATTTTAAATTTTACATAGAAACACTCGAAGATTATTGTACATAAGTTAAAATACAACAGTCGAAAATGAAATTAGAGAAATCGAAATTTGCATTCAGAGATTTAAAAGAAGAAGAATCAAGCTGATTAATTGGCTTTAAAATTATAAGATATGTCTAGGAAAAGTGTATTTTAAATTTTACATAAAAATAATTAAAGATTTGTAGCCATAAATCAAAATACAACAGTCCGAAATGAAATTAGATAAATTAAAATTTGAATTCAGAGATTTGAAAAGAAGTTTAAAATTAATCAAGCAAAGTAATTTACCTCAAAATCATAAGATATATCTAAGAACAGTGTATTTTGAGTTTTGCAAAAAAATAATTATAGATTGTTATCCAGAAATACAGCGGTCCAAATTTAAATTTGAAAAATCGAAAATTGCATTCACAGATTTAAAAAAATATTTAGCAAAGAAATTGGCCTCAAAATCATAAGATATATTTGAGAATAAGGTATTTTGAGTTTTACATAAAAATAATTGAAGATTTTTATCCAGAAATTAAAAACAACAGTCCAAAATGAAATTAGAGAAACCAAAAATTGCAATCAGAGATTTAAAAAGAAGTTTAAAATTAATTAAGCAAAGCAATTGTCCTCAAAATCAAAAGATATATCTAAGAACAGTTTATTTTGAGTTTTTCATAAAAATAATTATAGATTTTTATCCAGAAATACAGCGGTCCAAATTGAAATTTGAAAAGTCGAAAATTGCATTCACAAATTTAAAAAGATATTCAAATTAAGCAAGCAAAAAATTGGCTTCAAAATTGCATTCGAAGATTTAAAAAGATGTTTAAAATTAATCAAGCAAAGAAATTGGCCTCAAAATCATAAGATATATTTAAGAATAAGGTATTTTGAGTTTTACATAAAAATAATGTAAGATTTTTATCCAGAAATCAAAATACAACAGTCCAAAATGAAATTAGAGAAATCGAAACTTGCATTCAGAGATTGAAAATGAGGTTTAAAATTAAACAAGTAAAGCTATTAGCCTCAAAATCATACAATATATCTAAGAGTAGTGTTCTTTGAGTTTTACATAAGAATAATTAAAGATTTTTATGCAGAAATCAAAATAAAGCTGTCCAAAATGAAATTTAAAAAATCGAAAAATTCATTCAGAGACTTAAATAGAAGTTTAAAATTAATCAAATGGAGATATTAGCCTCAAAATCATAAGATATATCTATGGGCAGTGTATTTTGAAGTTTACCTAAAAATAATTAAAGATTATTATCCAGAAATCAAAATACAAGAATTCAAAATGAAATTTAAAAAATCTAAAATTGTATTCATAAATTTAAAAAGATGTTTAAAATTAATCAAGCAAAGCAATTGGCGCCAAAATTATAAAATATATCTTAAATTGAGGTATTTTGAATTTAGCATACAAATAATTAAAGATTTTGGTCTAAACAAGAGTCTAAAATTAAATTTAAAAAATCGAAATTTGAAATTTGCATTCAGAGATTTGAAGAAATAATTAAATTTAATCAAGAAAAGCAATTGGCCTCAAAATCACAAGAAATATCTATAAATAGTGTGTTTTAACTCAACTTGAAGCTAAATTTATTCAGATATTTAAATAGAAGTTTCAAATTAATCACACGGAGATATTAGCCTCAAAATGTATTTTGAATTTTATATAAAAATATCTAATAGGTATTATTTAAAAATCAAAATACAACACACTAAAATAAAACACTTACTATGTTTTTACCACTAAAATTTATTGTAAAATATATAAAATAAGTTACAACAACACACGACTTAAGTTTCGACTTTTAAAGGTCATTAAAAGTCGAAACTTAAGTCGTGTGTTGTTGTAACTTATTTTATATATTTTACAATAAATTTTAGTGGTAAAAACATAGTAAGTGTTTTATTTTAGTGTTTATCATGAATTACCACATAGTAACGGTCGCAACCATTATTATGACAAAATACAACAATTTTAAATGAAATTTAAAAAAAACGAAAATTGCATTCAGATAATTAAAAAGATGTTTAAAAGTAAACATGCAAAGCAATTAGCCTCAAAATCATAATATAAATTTAGGAATCGTGTATTTTGAATTTTACATAGAAATAATAAAAGATTTTTATGCAGAAATCAATATACAATAGTTCAAAATGAAATTAGAGAAATTAAAAATTGCATTCGGAGATTTAAAACGAGGTTTAAAATTAAACAAGCAAAGCTATTAGCCTCAAAATCATCAGATATATCTAAGAGTAGTATACTATGAATGTTACATAAAAATAATTGAAGATTTTTATACAGAAATCAAAATACTGCAGTCCAAAATGAAATTTAAAAAATCGAAAAATTCATTCAGAGATTTAAATAGAAGTTTCAAATTAAACGAACGGAGATATTAGCCTCAAAATCATAAAATATATCTATGGGTGGTGTATTTTGAAGTTTACATAAAAATAATTAAAGATTATTACCCAGAATACAACAATCCAAAATGAAATTAGAGAAATCGAAACTTGCATTCAGAGATTGAAAATGAGGTTTAAAATTAAACAAGTAAAGCTATTAGCCTCAAAATCATAAAATATATTTAAGAGTAGTGTACTTTGAGTTTTACATAAAAATAATTTAAGATTTTTATACAGAAATCAGAATACAGCTGTCCAAAATGAAATTTAAAAAATCGAAAAATAAATTCAGAGGCTTAAATAAAAGTTTTAAATTAATCAAATGGAGATATTAGCCTCAAAATCATAAGATATATCTATCGGCAGTGTATTTTAAATTTTATATAAAAATAATTAAATATTATTATCCAGAAATCAAAATACAAGAATTCAAAATGAAATTTAAAAAATCTAAAATTGTATTCATAAATTTAAAAAGATGTTTAAAATTAATCAAGCAAAGCAATTGGCCCCAAAATTATTTATTAGCCATTTTATGAACAAAATTTTCCAATAGATCACAATCGAGAAGTTGCAAAGTAGAAATAAATAAGTTTTATAACACGTTTAATGTTAAAAATGATAGTCAAATAATTTTAAATATCCTCTGCTTAAATGTGCAGTCCATTAGATCAAAAATATCCGAAATTGAAGCACTTTGTGTGGACAAACAAATTAACGTATTATGTATTACTGAACATTGGCTTAAGCCCGACGAAACTCCATTATTAAATATTGACGGCTTTACTCTAGCATCCTACTTTGCTAGATCAACACATATTCATGGTGGAGTTGTTACATTAGTGAAATCAGATTGGGTATATAATTCGTTGGATATGAATGATTTATCACTTGAAATCGATTGTGAAATGTGTTGTTGTTTATTGCCATCTCTTAATATTATTATAATTGTTATTTATAGGAGCCCCAATGGAAATTTATATTCTTTTTTAACCCATCTTAGTAAAGTACTTAGTAAGATGGACACACTAGGGAGTAATATAGTGCTTTGTGGTGATTTTAATGTAAATTTTCTGAAAAACTGCAGTGAAACAATATTACTTAGCGATTTTTTGAACAGTTTCGGTTTTTACAAAACAGTTAATTTTCCTACTAGAGGGAATGCGTGTCTTGATAATTTCTTTATTAATTTTGATTTACATCTGGTAGAAGTGAACCCAATCGTGATTCATTTTTCTGATCATGACGGCATTAAGTTGAAAACAATAATTAATACCAGTTTTTCTAGGCAAAGTCGGCTGATTAGACCAATAACAGTTAGGGGCATTCACTTGTTTTATAATTTGTTAGCAGCAGAGACTTGGTGTGACAAGTACTGTGATGTTAATGTTATGTGTAATTGCTTCATGTGGACTGTAATAAAACATTTTAATACAGCTTTTCCTCAAAAAAACGCACGCGTTAATTTTAAATCTGCAAATATAAAATGGTTTAATTCGGAGATTAAACAAATGAGAGATTTACTTCATTTATTACAAGAAATGTGTAACAGAAATGCTACACCTGAATTAATTAATTTTAAAAAGCGGTTAAGAACATCTTACAAATGTGCAATAAAATCAGCTAAAATTGAGGCTAATGATAGGAATATAAGTTTATCACCAAATCCTACAAAAGCAATGTGGAACATAATTAATAAGAGGCGGATATCCAATTCTAGCTCTAATTTAACATGTGATATTTCCGCTGAAAATTTTAATTTATATTTTACTTCGATTGGAAGTCAAATTGCTAACAGTATAAGCAATTGCGTTACTGATCAAAATACAACAGTCCAAAATGAAAATAGAGAAATCGAAACTTGCATTCAGAGATTGAAAATGAGGTTTAAAATTAAACAAGCAAAGCAATTGGCCTCAAAATTATAAAATATATCAAAAAAAGAGGTATTTATAATTTTGCATACAAATGGTTAAATATTTTTATCCAGAAATCAAAACACAACAGTCTAAAATGAAATTTAAAAATATCGAAATTTGCATTTAGGGATTTGAAAAAACAATTAAATTTAAACAAGAAGAACAATTGCCCTCAAAATCATAATATATATCTATGAATAGTGTGTTTTAAATTTCACATAAAAATAATTGAAGATTTTCATCCAGAAATCAAAATACAACAGTCCAAATAAAATTAGAAAAATCAAAAATTGCATTCAGAGATTTAGAAACATGTTTAAAATTAAATAAACAAAGTTATTAGCCTCATAATCATAAAACATATCTAGGAGTAGTCTACTTGGAGTTTTAAATAAAAATAATTGAAGATTTTTACGCAGAAATCAAAATACAGCAGTCCAAAATGGAATTTAAAAAATCGCAAAATTCATTCAGATATTTAAATAGAAGTTTCAAATTATTCAAACGGAGATATTAGCCTCAAAATCATAAGATATGTTTATGTTTATTAATTCTTTGTACATCTTTCTTAAAAACTACATTTCAAAATAAATAAATTACAAAAAACATACATAATAAAATTTTGGGCGAAAGAAGCACGGGCGGAGTTCATATTAAAATACGTTCTTCCACTCAAACCCATATTGTACCGTCATGTAAGAAGCTGGCATCATCTTCTACATCCGGAATCAATTTTGTTCTACTTTGTATTTGTTAATTTATCCAATATTTGTAGGAAACTTCTGGCAGTTAATGTCAGCATGACAGATATATAGATATATCTATTGGCAGTGTATTTTGAATTTTATATAAAAATAATAAATAATTATTATCCAGAAATCAAAGTACAACAATTTATAGGAAAATTAAAGAAATCGAAAATTGCATTCACATAATTAAAAAGATGTTTAAAATTAAACATGCAAAGCAATTGGCTTCAAAATCATAAGATAGATCTAGGAATCGTGTGTTTTGAATTTTACATAGAAATAATAGAAGATTTTTATCTGAAATAAATATACAATAGTTCAAAATGAAATTATAGAAATCGAAAATTACATTCAGAGATTTGAAAAGGTAGTTAAAATTAATCAAGATGAGCAATTGGCCTTAAAATCATAAGGTATATCTAAGAGTAGAGTATTTTAAGTTTTATATAAAAATAATTGAAGATTTTTATGCAGTAATCAAAATTCAGCAGTCGAAAATAAAATTTAAAAAATCGAAAAATTCATTCAGAGATTTAAATAGAAGTTTCAAATTAAACGAACGAAGATATTAGCTTCAAAATCATAAGATATATCTATAGATAGTGTATTTTAAAGTTTACATAAAATAATTAAAGATTTTTATCCAGAAATTAAAATACAACATTTCAAAGTGAAATTTAAAAAAATCGAAAATTGCATTCAGAGATTTAAAAAAATGTTTAAAATTAATCAAGCAAAGGAGTTGGCCTCAAAATTATAAAATATATCTAAAAATGAGGTATTTTGAGTTTTGCATACTAATGATTAAAGATGTTTGTCCAGAAATCAAAATAGAACAGTTTACAATGAAATTTAGAAAATCGTAATTTGCATTCAGAGATTTGAAGAAATAATTAAATTTAATCAAGAAGAGCAATTGGCCTTAAAATCATAAGATATATCTATGAACAGTGTGTTTTAAATTTTACTTAAAAATAATTTAAGATTTCCATCCAGAAATCAAAATTCAACAATCCAAAATGAAATTAGAGAAATCGAAAATTGCATTCAGAGATTTAAAAAGATGTTTAAAATTAATCAAGCAAAGCCATTGGCCTCAAAATTATAAAATATATCTAAAAATGAGGTATTTTCAATTTAACATACAAATAATTAAAAATGTTTGTCCCGAAATCAAAATACAACAGTCTAAAATGAAATTTAAAAAATCGAAATTCAGAGATTTGAAGACATAATTAAATTTAATCAAGAAGAGCAATTGGCCTCAAAATCATAAGATATATCTGTAAACAGCGTGTTTTAAATTTTACATAAAAATGATTGAAGATTTTCATCCAAAAATGAAAATACAGCAGTCAAAATGAAATTAAAGAAATTAAAAATTGCATTCGGAGATTTAGAAAGATGTTTAGAAAGATATTAGCCTCAAAATCATAAGACATATCTAAAAGCATTATATTTTGAGTCTTACATAAAAAAAATATAGATTTTCATCCAGAAAGCGAAATACAACGGTCCAAAATGAAATACAAAAAACGAAAAATGAATTCAGAGATTGAAATAGAAATCAATAATTTGAAGATTTTAGCTTTAAAATTATAAAATATATCTAAAGGCAGTGTATATTCAATTTTACATAAAAATAATCACAGATTATTATCCAAAAATCAACATACAATAATTCAAAGTGAAATTTAAAAAAATCAAAAATTTCATTGAGAGATTTAGAAAGTTGTTTAATATTAATCAAGCAAAGAAATTGGCCTCAAAATCATAAGATATATCTGAGAGTCAGGTATTTTAAATTTAATATAAAAACAAATGAGGTTATTATGTAGAATATCAAGATACAGCAGTCCAAAATGAAATTAGAGAAATCGAAAATTTCATTCAGAGATTTAAAAAGAAGTTTAAAATACATCAAGCAGAGCTATTAGCCTCAAAAGCATAATATATATCTAGGGATAGTGTGTTTTAAATTTTACATAAAAATAATTAAAGGTTTTTATGCAGAAATTAAAATGAAATTAGAGAAATTGTATAATAAATTCAAAAATACGAAAACATTTCGTGAATCTACAACAATGAGTCTTACTAAGACTACAAAAGAAATTAATTTGAAACAACTACTTCTCTAGCTAATACTTCGACAGACATTGAATAATACAAATTAATTTGCGTGTTACAAATAGTACAACTATTAAAGCAACACTAATTTGAATGAAATTATTTCTGCTGAATAAACTAATAAATTATTAAATTATTAAATTATTAGTTTATTCAGCAGAAATAATTTCATTCAAATTAGTGTTGCTTTAATAGTTGTACTATTTGTAACACGCAAATTAATTTGTATTATTCAATGTCTGTCGAAGTATTAGCTAGAGAAGTAGTTGTTTCAAATTAATTTGTTTTGTAGTCTTAGTAAGACTCATTGTTGTAGATTCACGAAATGTTTTCGTATTTTTAAATTTATTATTTAATTTTCTACAACGAACTAAAGGATTTTAATACATTTTATTAGAGAAATTGTATTCAGAGATTTGAAAAATCATTTAAAATTAATCAATAGGATAATTAGCCTCAAAATCACAAAACATATAGTAAATTTTAAGATAATAAAGCAATTTTTAGTATAGAATTTTTAAAATTACTTTTTAAACTAGAAATTTATTCACTCAGCAGTATTGTTTATGGTTAAATCTACCAGCCCGAAACATTCTAATACGAAAACTGCATAAAATAAACGCAACCGTTCTCTGGCCTCCTCCGGAATAAATTTAATCAGTTAGCGCTGAGTGCATCCTTGGAGTTTTTAATAATAATTATGTGGAAGTTTTATAGTCTGCGGAAGTTCTCAATGGCCTGTATAATATCAGCGCGATAGTACAGGGGGAAGTTTCCTCGTAATAAGCAAAAACAGGCGCCGCACACAATTTGCGCCCTCCTCACATCACCTGAGGTACTGATTATTGTTATCTGGTTGTGTAACACAAACCTATTCCGGGAGATTAAATGGCTCCGTGATTTAGGGGCGGCGGGCGCTTCTTTGTGATCGCGCCCACCCCGCGTAGTTCATCTTGCGTTTCAATAGTTCAGTTTCCAAAAGGGTCGAGTTTAAATTGCTGACATTGTTCTGCACTTAAATTATACGAAACATATTTGCGTGTTAATTTCTAATTGATTCCGACGAAAAAAAAAAACAAATTTCGTTTAACTCTATTTATCCTGGGCTCGGACGGGACGAAATTAAATTCGATTACAATTGATTTTTCGACACGGTTCAAAACCGGGCCGGCCCTTATGGCCGGCAGCTATTATCATCCGGAAAAAAAACGCGAGGGAGAAAAATACGCCGTGTTAACACGGTCCCTGCAATTAGTGAGGTCTAAATTTTTAACGAAATTTGTTAAACTGGCTGCACGGTAATGGCGACCTTTTCGGTGGGTGGGCTAAAACCTTTTTTACGTGCTTTTGCAAATATTAAAATATATATTATCCTTCAGTTCGTTCGCAAAAACACAACATGAATAATTAGAAAAAAACGGGAAAACATTACGTAAATCTACATCAAATGAGTTTTATTAAGACTACAAAATAAATCACGTATTGAAACAAATATTTCTCTGGCTAATATCTTAACAGACATTGAATGATAGAAAAGTAATTTGCGTTTTACAAATAGCAAGGCTAGTTTGGACGTATTTATTTGTGTGAAATAAACTAAAAGTGGTTAAGTGTAAAGGACTTTAATACATTATTATTACAACTGTAATAGTTTACACATTACATCTTTTTTTTTTAATTGAATGCAGAAAAAATAAAATAAAATACGGGTAACGAATAAAATGAATTATAGCGTAATTTTCTTTTCAACTACTATCGACCTGTGGCCTTTCAGCCTGGATTTATCTGTCGTACAAACGTCATGTTTGCTAATACCTAATTGAGTTAACTATCTGTTGATCTTCAAACGTAATAATCGCTAATGTCGTTATGAAATGAAGAAATAAACTGATAAATGATGATTTCGGGGAGGTTTTATATGAGGGATACTCATATGGTTGAGAATATCAAGGTTATGTAGATTTGTGGCATATATTTGTAAGGTGTTCAATCAATGAGAATTAGGTTAGTCAATTGATATAAGAGGGTGTTAAATCGATTGTGTGAGGCATTGAGGGTGTCTAATTTTTGTTAGTGTTCGAAAGGCTGATTGTTAAGATACCTGGGTATTTTCAAGAACAAAAAGGTGAGGTTTTAATAAAAGGATACATAGTCAAGATCGTTTTGTAAATAATTGCTACATTAAAAATTTCTTGTGCATTTTTGAGTAACTGTTGCAAAAGAAGATAATGATTGCGATTGTTACTACGTGGTAATACATACCTACACTGAATTGAAAAATTAACTGTTTTAACCACAAATAATTATTAAACAAATATTATGCATTATATAAATCTAAACAATACAATTTTTTGACTTACATCATTATCACTTAAAAATGTTTTGAACTATTTTCTTAATACAAAATTTAAGAATTCTATATACAAATTTCTAAAATTTTTCTGTAGTTATCTTTAACAAAAGAAAAAATATCTTTAACAAAAGAAACATTTTAGAAATTAGTCCATAAAACAATTAAATTAAACAATTTTAAAAAAATCCTCTTGTCGGTTGTTTTCTTTTTAATATCTTTCTAGACAATTTTAACTATTTTCCCGACAGGTTTATATTTTTAACTTTTTCAATCAATTGTTTTTTTTTGTATTTCTATTCTTTTTGAAACATACATTTTTCTTTCTTAAAATTTTCATTTTTTTAAATTTTTTGTTTTCCTTTTACTTTCGAAAATTTTTAACTGATCTCAAGCAAACTTAGAAATTTTCAAATGGTTTAGGTTAATAAATTTTAATTGGCATTTAAAAAAAGTAACTTTTTTTAGTAAATGTTAATTTTTTCACCAATTTTTCACCAACGTTTTAATTATTTTTTTTAAGTTGTAAAATTCCAACAATTTTTAAATTGTCATTTTTTTCCCTTAAACTTGCTAAATTTAAAACTTTATTTCTTTTGTGTTTTCTGGTTTGTGTTTTGTGGTAACTAACATACAATTTTTAAGAATTTTTATATTTGATTTTTGGTATAATTTAAACAATTTTTAAGCAATGTTTAAAATGTTTCAACAGTTTTAAATAGGAGGAATTAAAAAACATTTTTATGTTAATTAGAAGGTTAATTAAACTTTTGATTTTATTCTAATTAATTATAAATAGTTTTTATTACTAATTTTTTTATTTTTTAGAAACCAATATTTTTTTGCATTTTGGTAATAATTTTAAAAAAATTTAAGCAAAAATTAAAACGATTTTTGAACAGATTTTAATACTTTTTACAAATTTCAGTTTTGTATAATTTCAACTGCTTTTAAGCATTTTCAATGATATATTTTTTGGCAAATTTCTTCTAAATAAAAGTCTTGAAATATATTTTTTTAATAATTAATTATTAGCATTTTTTAAGATTATATGAACAATAACTAAATGATAAAAGTTTTTTTGTTAAAAAGTCCTCTGTTTTTTATTTTTTTCTTGAAATTGCAATTTTCCAACAATTTTTCGATCCTAGTTTTAGTGTATATTTAAGTTTTTAATATGTATTTTTATCATCACATGACCTACTGTAAATAAATAAATAAATAAATAAAACTGTTTTTTTATTTATAAAATTTTCAATTTTTTTTTTCTTATTAAAGAATCAAATCATTTTCTATTTTCTTAAAATTTCCAATTGTTTTTGTTCATATTTTAATAAAATTTGTGACTGTTTTTAGGCAAATTTCAATTTAAAAATATTTTTATAAAGTTTCGAATTTTCTTAATATTACTAAAGTAAATTCTTTGGTTTTTTTCTTTGTAACTAATATGAAAATTAGCTTTTTTTGTTTGATTTCTGGTAATGATTTATAAACTATTTTTAAGCTGAAAATGTTTGAACTGTTTTAAATAGTTTTTATTAAGTTTCTTTCTTGTATAATTTTAACTGTTTTTAACCAATTTTTTTGCAAAATTTTCTACGATTTATTGTTTTTTAAATAAATTTCCGGTATAATTTTTTTTATTATTGAGAAAAATAATTGTTTAGTTTAGTTTAGTTTGGTTTACTTTCAGTTCAGTTAAGTTAAGTTCAGTTCAGTTCAGTTCAGTTCAGTTCAGTTCAGTTCAGTTCAGTTCAGTTCAGATTATCTTAAAGCTGATGGTTTTTCAAATTTTAATTGTTACTTTTTCTGAAAAAAAAACTCTTCTTAGGCAAATTTTAAAATATGTTTTTTTTAATAAAAATTAATTTGTCCTTAAACCAAATTTTTGTAAATGCCAATTGTTTAACAATTCTTTTATTATTTCAATGGTTTTTTATTGTTTTGAAAAATTTCAACTATTTTAAAGCGAATTTTAAACTGATTAACATATTTTTCCTGTAAAATTTTTAAGTTTAAAATGTATCAAATATCTTTGTTTTTTTTTTGGTTTAATTACAACTATTTTTAAGCAAGTTTTGAAACAACTTTTCAACCCTAAAATTCGTTTGCTCTCTTTAGCACAATTTCTGCTAGTTTATAATGGGTTTTATAGAAAACTTTCAATTACAGAATTTTGAAATTAAATGTTACTTGATTTTTCCACTAATTTCTAAATTTGTTCTGTCCCAAAAAACATTTCAGTTGTATTCTTAATTATTTCTTTCAATATGATTTATTAAAAAATTTCATATTTTTTATCAATTTATCAACTTATTTTCTTGAAAATATTTTTAAAATAATCTATTGAATGAGGCCAACTATGGTTTCCTTTTAGAGAATTTTCTTGAAAACAACATTTTCAGCATATTTTTTTAGAATTTTAGTAATGTATACTTTTAAAAAGATTTAAAATGTCATAGAGAAAGAAAGAAATAAAGAATTGAAGTAATGTTTTTTTCTATTCCAAGTGTTTTTACATTTTTTATTTTAAAAAGTTCAACTGTTTTTTAAAATAAAATATCAATTGCTTTTTGGATACATTTATGCATATTAAATTTGTAAAGATGAATATATTCTTCAAAAAATCCAAAATTATATTTATGCATATTAAATTTGTAAAGATGAATATATTCTTCAAAAAATCCAAAAATAAGAAAATATTTCTAAATATTTTTTTTCTTGGCAAATCACAATAATTTTTTGAAAACTTGAAATATTGGTTCTTAACATGATTTTTTTGGAAAAAAGAATTGTAACAGGTTTTCACTTGTTTTTGTAATATATTGTTTTTAATCAGTTTTTTATATAAGAGATTTTTTTCGATCATCTTAACTCTTGCCTGTTTCTATAGTTTTTTTTTAATATTTTTTTCTCTGGTTCAAATTTACCGAATGCATTTCTTAAGAAATAATAATTTTATTTCAAACTATGTTCTGAAAAAGTTTAATTTTTGATTCTAATTTAAACTGTTTTAAAAGATTTTTCATTTTAAAAGTTTTCTACAAATTTATATTATTATTATTTATATTTCTTGTAAAAGTCATAAATCTTGCAAAATATTTCGAAAAACTTAATACAGAGAAAGTACTACGATGGCAACATCACCAATTTTTGTCAAGTAGGTCCATAATACGCTATAATTTCTTGAAGTAGGTCTATAATACGCTATAAAAATCAAATGTATATTTCGTTTGGTATTGAAATAAATTTATCATAATATGCTAAAAAATCATTTATGAATTAACATTAAGGATTTGTTAAAATAATTATTATAAACATGCTGACAAAAAAATATATCCTCTCTAAATATTAATGCTTTAAAAACATAGCCTATATATTTTCAGTAAAGATTTGACTGAATAATATAATTTCTGGCGCGTTGAAGTTAGTTTAAGCGATTAGAGAATACCTAATTAAATTGCAAATCTCCGACTGCCGGAATTTTCACGGACCGAAATTCTTAATTGAGATTCCCATAATCGATCCAATCTCAATCAGGCTCGCGTATATTTTTTTGCGTTGTTTTATGTATGGTGAACTTTTAGTTCGACACTGGAGCTATTTACTTTTAATTAAGAAGTTGGTGGGAAAAGTTACTTCGGTTAGTTCAGCTAAATCTCAATTATAATTTCATGCTACAATTATTCCATCGGAATAATGAAACTCGGCTTCATTTACTTTTTAATAAGGGGAAACGGGAGCGCATTTCGGAATCGCGCAAATCTTTATAAATTAAAACGTCAGTGTGGGCGAAGGCGAAGGGAACGGCGGCGGCTGTTTTATTTACATTGAATGTTGGGGCAAGAGACTTAACGGGCTGGACTGCCACCGCCGGAAAGAAAAACAAGTAGGATTTGAGTGAATGCGGCAAAGTCAGGTCGGTAGTGTAGAATTGAAACTCAGCACTGTATTATCGGACTATAAGTTGCGCGAAGTTGGCTACAATCCCCTACGGAGTTATTTAACGCGAGTTCGGGATTATAAGAGCTAACTGTCTCCAGAACTACCAACTCGAGATCGTAGATCATCCTGTACACACTCATATCCAGGCTGATGTGTTAAGTTAAACAGGTTTAATTAATAATTAAAATGGACAACGACTCACTAGGCGGAGTCGTAAATCTTATGTTTTTTTAAGTCCACGTTTTATCCTCGCATAAATTCATTCATGGCAGGGCGACTTATATATAAAGTTGTTGAAAGTACATAACTTGTAAGATTAATGATAAGTCACGAATGTGCCATAAACTACTAAAACAATGAAACGAAAACTCTCG
Organism: Ontholestes murinus; assembly: GCA_963969525.1. NCBI lineage: Eukaryota > Metazoa > Arthropoda > Insecta > Coleoptera > Staphylinidae > Ontholestes > Ontholestes murinus. The sequence continues at coordinate 16,765 of CAXAKX010000523.1, read as the reverse complement.
GATTCCGTCTTTTTGCAATTTAAAACCACCGGTCTAACAACTTTAAATTACTTCGAGTCGAACGAGTAACGCCGCGGGCGACATTTAGAATATTTTAGTAATACATTCCGCATTAAGATTGGAAATTTTTGGGTCGCTGCCCCGCACTGTCGCTACCCTCGCCCCCGCTTTAAGTTTTAATATTTTCTTCTTTTTCTTTCGCCACGCTCGAACGGTGATATATTCTTTTTTTGAAGCGAGGAAGGGGGAGAAAAAAGTTTATTGGTGTATATAAATGGCTTTTTCTATATGAGGTGAGGGTGATAATTCTTTATTCGTGTTTATAATAGAAGTTTCAATAATAGTCCAGATATAAATAGTAATTTTTCTCTTGAATAATTTCTCACTTATATAACAGAGTGTAAAAAAAGAGCAATGAAAAGTGAAAATAAGGCATTGAAAAACTAATAAAAGCAAGAGAAAGCGAAAGTAAACAATGCAGAGTAAAGGGGAGCCAGAGAGAGCGAAAAGGAGCAAATCAAACGAAAGAGGACAAAAGGAACAAGAAAGAGGGAAACAGAGGGTAGGAGGGCAAAAGAGAGCAAACGTGAGTAAGAGAATACGAAAGAGATCAAGAGAGGCCGAAAGGCAACAAAATAAGCGAAATTGCTCTCTTTCGCTTATTTTGTTGCCTTTCGGCAATTAGCGAAAGAAAGCAAAAAAGCGTAAAAGAGGCCAAAAAAGAGCGAAAGAGAAGGATCGGATGTAAACAAAAGAGAGAGAGGGTAAACAAAATTAAGGAACAAACATCGAAAGAAAACAAGGCCAAGAGCCAAAGAATACAAACCGAAGCGAAAGAAAGCAAAGTGGAACAAAAAAGAGCAAGAAAGAATGAAATAGGTGCAGGAAATAGAGTAAAAAAGAATAAGATAGAAAACAGCAGAGAGAAAATAACAGCAAGGGAGAGCAAAGAAAGAGTAAAAGTAAGCGATAGAGAAAAGAGAGCAAAAAAGTCGGAAACGAGCAAGAGAGAGCAACAAAGTAAGAGCAGTTGTCAGCAACATACAGCGAAAGAAAGGAAGAGAGTGCCATTGAAAAAAGCGATTGAGAAGGCGAAAGATATCAAGGAGGAGCGATAAAAAGAAACAATTAGAGCAACAAGAGAGCAAGATAGAATAAGAAAAAGCGGATGTGAGCAACAGACACCAAAAGTGGGCAAAAGAAAGCAAAGGAAGAGTGAAAGTGAGGAGCAAAGAGCGCTAAAAAAATGGAGAGCGAAAAAGAGCAAAGGGAAGAGAAAAAGAGCAAAAGATATTAAAAACAAGCAAGAGATTGCAACAGACAGCAAGTGAGAGCAAGTGAGAAGAAAGCAATGTTAAGCACAAGAGAGTAACATAGACCAACAGGAAGGGCAAGATACAAGAGAGCACAGGAAGAGTGGAGGTCAGCAACATACAGCGAAAGTTAGGAAGAAAGTGCAATCGAAAAGAGACAAAAGATGAGCGATAGGGAGCAAGAAATAGAGCGGAAAAGAGTAAGAGATTGTAGTAAAGAACAAAAAGAAGCAAAGAAAAACGGATATAAGCAAAGAAGAACAAAAGTGGGCAAGAGAGAGCAACAGAGTGCAAAAAAGAATAAGGGAAACAGAAGGTGTGCAACAAAATACAAAAACAGCAAGAGAGAACGAAAAAGAGCAAGGAAAAGCGAAAGTGAGCAACAGGGAGCAAAATAGAGCAAGGGAAAGCTGAAGAGAGCGAAAATGATTAACATAGAGTAAGACAAGTTAATGAAGAGGGGGAGGAGAGTAAAAGAGAGCAAAAAAAGAGTAAGACAAAGTAATTGAGTGCTCGCCTTCCCTTGACCTTTTTGGCTCTCCCTTGTTCTCATTCAATCTTACTTGCTTTCTTTTGCTGTGTTTCTTTTTATTGCTCTCTGTCGCTCTCACTTAACAACTCTTCCTTGCTCTTTTTCGTTCTCTGTTGCTCACTTTTGTTTTCTCTTGGTTCGTCTTGCAAACTTTCACTCTTTTTCATTCTCTGTTGCTCATTTTGGCTCTTCCTTTTGATCTGTTTCGCTTTCTCTTGGTCTCTTTTACTTTCTCTTGATGTATTTTGCTCTCCTTTGTTCACTAAATACTCTGCCTTGCTCTTTCTTGCTCTTGTTCGCCCTGTCTTGCTCACAATTGCTCACTTTCCTTTTTCTCACTCTCTGTTACTCACTTTCACTACCTGTTGCTCACTTGCTCACTCTCTCTTGCTTCGCTCTCTCTTGGTTTCTTTCGTTCACTTTTGCTTTATTTTGCTCTGTCCTCCTTTATCGCTCTCCGTCGCTTTCCCTTGGCTCTTTTTCGCTCTCTCTTCTTTACTTTAGCTTTTTTTGCTATTTCACTCGCTCTTCCTAGCTCTTTTTTGCTCTCCCTTGCTATTTTTCGCTCTCCCATGCTCTCATTTGATCTCTTTCGATCTCTGATGCTTACTTTCGCTCTCTGCTGCTCATTTTCGCTCTCTGCTGTCCGCTTTCGCTTTTTTCGTTCACTATTATTTACTTTTACTCTCTCTTACTCCGCTTTTCCTTGTTCGCTTTCGTTTTCTGTTGTTTACTTCGTCCTCCCTTGTTCTCTTGTACTCTGTCTTACTCCTTTGTTTTCTTTAGTTTTTTGCAAAGTTTGTAAGCTCTGCCTTGCTCTTATTTGCTCTGTGTTGCTTAGTTTTGCTCTCCTTTGTTCTCTTTCGACCCCTGATGCTCACTTTCCCTCTCTGCTTTCCACTTTTGCTGTTTTCGTTTATAGTTTAGAGTTTGTTTATTTCCAAGCAGAATATTTATATTGATGGATAAAAAAAAGTAATAACAATATAGATAAATACAATCGCTCACTCTTATTTACTTTCACTTTCTCTTGCTCCGCTCTTCTTTGTTTTCTTTCGTTTTTTGTTGCTCACTTTCGTTCTCCGTTGTTTTCTTGTGCTTTATCTTACTCCTTTGCTTACTCTTGCTCTCCTTTGCCTCTATAGTTTTTTTTGCATTTTCACTTGCTCTGTTTCACTCACTCTTTCTCATTTTCGTTTGATTACACTCTCTTTATCACTTTCGCTGTCTGTTCCGCACTTTCCTACTCTCCTGTGCTTATTGTTGCTCTCTTTCGCTATCCCTTGCTCTCACTTGTTCTCTTTTGCTCTCTGTTGCTTTATCTGTTTTTTTTTTTTCGTTTTTTTTGCTCTGCTTTCTTTCGCTCTCTGATACACACTTTTCTTTTTCTTTTACTGTTGAATGTTCTCTTGCTCCGCTCTTTCTTGTTCGTTTTCGTTTTCTATTGCCCAATTTCGTTCTTCCTTGCTCTCTTGTGTTGTGTCTTACTCTTTTTTGCTCTCCCTCTCTCTTGCTTTATAAGCTGGGGCACATATGCATGACCCAATGGATCTTGTTGGAATTGAATATTTATTTATAATATAGATAAACAAGCATGATGAATTAATTCAAAGGCTTCAGTTTGAATTCATTATAATACAAATTATTGAAACTTTCATTTTCTATGAGATTTGAATATGATTCAAGCGTATTTTTTTATTTCTAATTATAGTAAAAAAAATATTTTAAAACCAATGGATATTTATCAAAAAATGAATTTAATAAAAAATTACTTAAATTTGTAAAATGCTAACCGTTAAATATATATTATTAATAGTTATTATTATTATTAAACGAATTGGAACATTTCTAAAAAAATGCAAAATTTACTGAAAAGAACAATTTAAAATCAAAAGAAATAAATGATTATTTGCAAAATACAATTTAAAAAGCGTGAAAACATTTAAAATTTCACAAAAAAAGAATTTTTTTGTTGTTGAGGGAGGTCAGAAGTACGCTTGATTAATTTATTGAGATAGGTAAAGATTATACTTGCTTAATTTTTATTGATTTGAAGCATGTGCAAAATACATTTGATAAATTAAGCTATGTAACAAGTAAAAAATGAGTTTTCTTCAAACAAACAAAAATCAGTTAAAATTTTACAAAAAAAACAGTTTTAAATTTGGAAAAAAAATTACATTAAAAATGTTAACAGTTTCTGAATACCTTAAAAATAAAAGTTTGCTCAATTCATTTTAAAAACAATGAAATTTTACAAAAATGGAATTGTGAATCAGATGATTTTACAGCAAAGAAGATTTTGTAAAAAAATATTCAGCTTAAATCACCTTTGAATAATTTAATATTCTTCTCGTGCTTCTAAATCTGAACTCTGAAGGCAGTCGAATACTAGAAGTTACTCTTTAAACTATCAGACAAACTCTTGCGTTTTAAACACTGTCTTTAATTTTTTCTCTAATTAAATATTCTTTTCATGCTTTCAATGCCTCTGAGCTGTTAGTATAATTAATAACAAAAAATCTTTCATTAAACTCTTCTGAATGTTCTTGGATTTCCTTGATGCATTTAGACACCGAAAATAGGAAAGGAAGAATAGATTTTGAAGAAGAGATATAGACAAAATACGTGGAAAAAAACTTCAAAGGACAGTTAAAAAATGAATCCTTGAATAGGAAGGGGGATAATCCAAAGAAGTATTTTAAAATCCAAGATAATTAAAGTTAGGGAAATCTTAGAAAGCTACAAATCTTGGATTGATGAGGCTTTTACTTGGTGAAATTCCATTATATAGGTGATAAATAAAACACTTGGGTTTTGAGAATTTACACAATTTAATGTCGATGCACTGCGACAATTGTTTCGCCACACAGTGGCTTCATCAGGCAGATGATAAAAATTTTATCATCTGCCTGATGAAGCCACTGTGTGGCGAAACAATTGTCGCAGTGCATCGACATTAAATTGTGTAAATTCTCAAAACCCAAGTGTTTTATTTATCACCGCTACAAATCTTGTTAAAAAAATAATTGTTGAAATTTCAAGAAATTAAAATGATAACGGAAAACCGAAATGAAAAAAAGAACAGAAGCACATCTATTAAAGAAGTAAAAAGAAAAATACGCGGAAGCAGATATCAAAAAATAATTTTGAATAGACAGATAAATATAGAAGAAAAACCGAAACAGTATACAAAAATCCAAGGTAATTCAGGGGAGGACAACTATAGAAATCAAAAACTCTTAATCAAAAATGCTAACATTTCAACAGATTCATGTTAAGATGGGAGGCAGAAATTAATAAATAAAGGCAAGAAAGAACATATAATAAAAATTTATTATTTATAATGAAGAACAGATATTGGCAAAAGACGTGGAAAGAAAAAAGAAAATGCTTCAAAAGAAAGTAAAAGATTGTATCATTGAATAAGAAGAAGAGAAAGTACTTAAACAATTTAGAGAAAAAACAGAAATACTATACAAAAATCCAAGGTAATTCTGGCAAGGATAATCCTAGAAAGTAATAAATTTTGTTTAAAAGATAAATGTTTAAATTTCAAGGCATTAAAATAAAAGCAGAAATTAATGAAGAAATTAAAGGAGCAATAATTATTGACAAAAGACGTGGAAGCAGGCTTTCAAAAGAAAGACGAAAAAGATATTCTTGAATAGGAAGGAGAATATTCCTAGCAAGTATAAATAAATGGTAAATGATAAAACAAAAATAGAAATAGTTAACAAAAATTCAAGATAATTTGGGGAAAACAACCGAAGAAAATGAAGATGGTGGCCAAAAATTCATAACGAAACAAGAGAAAACATGATGAAAAAAACATAGATATAGTATACAACAATTTAATATAATTCAAGAGAAAAAAATTGATAAAACAATTAGAATATTATTTGGATCAAATAAAATTTTCAGCAAAACAAGTCGAAAAGTAACTTGAAATATAACAAAAGAAAAATTATTTAAAATTTTTAATTTAAGAGGAAATTTTCTAAAAAATCATTTCATAATTTATTTTAAAAACAAAAAATGGGCATTTAAAAACAATTTTTGTCAAATTTTCACATAAAAATTGTAATTTTGCTTTTTACTTTTTACTAAAGCTTTAGTTAGTTAATAAAATTTTACAAAAGTGACAATTAAAGTTTAACAAAGTTTTATAATATAAATATATAAATAAATGCTGAAATCTTTCTAAACAGTTGAAATAAAATGAAAAATTTGGCAAAAACAAATTAAAATTTGTTTAATAAATAAAATCAAATCAAATCAAATCAATCTTTATTTGTAGTAGGACATGATATTTTCTCAAAAGGTTCTAAAATCTTTCGGATTTTTCAAATATTCTACTAATTTTAAAACATTTCGAATTAAGGAACTCAGAAATTTATTTAATTTATTTTTATTTTATTTATTTTATTTAATTTTCGAAAATTTTCATCGATGGTTTTAATATTTTCCAGCAACCAAGCCAGTTTCTTCTTACTCCTCCGGCGATTTTTCGAAGAAATAATTCATAATTTCTATATTTCAGTGTTTTTTCTTTTCCAGGGTGAGAGGCTGTTTTTTAAAGATTGTAATTTGTCGCAGCAGATTTTTAGAAGTTTTAGAATATTGTAGCATTTCCTCGAAATATTTTTTGACCATTTGGTTGTTTTTTATTAGCTGAATTTTGTATTTTAATAATATTTTCAAGAAGTTTCTCTTCTCTTCTCTTTCAAGATTTTTCTTGATAGCTTTTGGAACTTTTCAGTAATTTAGATTTCCAATTTTTCTTTTCCTACCAATTCGAAAATTTAGAAATCTTTAATACATATTTGGAGTTTGTAAAGATAAATGATATTTGGAATTTTACGAAAGAAAACAATTAAAATCATATATAAAAACTTTAAAAAAATTAAAAATTTGCTAAAAGCTTTAAATTTAAAAAAAACATATGAAATTTTTAGAAAACAATTACAAGAATTGTTTAAAAGATCATAACTTGGAATTTTACAAAATAAAATGTTTGCAGAATCTTTATTAAATGTTTTTATTCTTGTTTAATTACAATATAGTTGTGCTTATCTGCTCTAGAAAAATAGGATAATTGTTTTTGATTTTATTTTTAATGATTTTACGATCATAATTTATGGATTTTTGTTCTTAAGGAATTTTTTTATTGGTTTTATGATTTCTAATTAATTTAACAACTTCTGATTTGGTAAGCGATATTATATTTTCAGATTTTTATTTATTACAAATTAATTTCGCGTCTAAACCGACTCTTTCTGTCTCTTTATTTAGATTAAATGTGGGGTTTAGACTTTTTTCTGAAAAATGTAGTCCCAGACCTTTGCAAGATTTATAGCTTTAGGATAAAAATTGATTTCAAGATTAAAGAAAACACTTTTACTCTTTTATACCACTTTAAACTTTAAAAAAATAAAGCTTAAAGTAGTAAAAAAGTGAAAGTATTTTCTTTATTCTTAATATCGAAATGTCCCACGAAGTGAATTCCTTTAACATCTAAGAAAATTGATTTCATTGTACATAACGAGTGATATTAATTTCTTATTACTAGGGGGAATTTCTCTTAGATATTTTAATTTGTGTAACTGGTTCTCGTACTGTCTAGATTTCTCTTATGTTATATATGTTAGAGGCTTCTACTTCGTTATACATTTTTGTAAATTGAATAAAACATGATAACTTTGTTTGTATAACTTAAAAACTTTTTTATTGTGATTAGTTTCGACAAATTTAGCTTGTCATTATCTAACACATAGTGATTAGATTCCTCTTACTTCTTCTCTGCATTTGGCATCTATGTGATCGAATATCATCGCCATTGTAGTGTTATGCAATCTGTTTTTATACGTTATGTTAGTAGAATTATATTATGATATATTTTATAGCATCTTTAAATCATAGTCTTAATCCAGATCTTACAGAATAATGAATTATATTTGAAAACATCGAAATATATATATATATATTAATAGTTTCGAAATGAATATTTTGTTTGAATTATTAATCCACATCCAGAATTAATTATTAAACCACGGTCGGTCACGAGTTGTTCGAATTAACGCAATAAATTGCATCAATTATTTACTGAAATAGAAGCATGAATGCGTATTAATTACAGTAGTTGAAGATGAGCAATTAGTCGGTCGAGTGTACGCGGCTGCGGTGACAATGCCTCGTCATGTACACGCGCAATTAAAGTAACGCGAGGACTTATTACACCATCGCCATAAATCGCGGCAATCAAACGCCGCTGAAGTATAGGACTGATTGCGTATGCTAAATCAACAGAGATGCCCTCACTCGGATAGTTTATTCCCGGGCACGCCGTACGCTGCGACCCGGCGCCTCCACCAAAAACGGATGAATTATTTACGGCACCGGCCCGGCCACCTGTAAATAAATAATGGGAACGGCGGTCGGTCTATCTTGTCCGTCCATCGATGAAAGCCGGAAAAAAAAGTGCACCGGAATGCGGATTCGCACGGTTCCGTGTATATGTGTACGTGTACGTGTCTGTGTGTGTGTGTGTATTTCGGACCGGGGATATCTCCCGGAAGCCTGACTAATGCATTCTCAGGATTGCATGCATACTTGGCGAATTTCTGGAAACGTCTCTCCAGCAGTTACTCCAAGCTTGATTTGTATGGTATATATTTTAAATATTCGCAAAAACTAGAATAAATTTACCTAATATTAAATTAATAACATAATTATAATGTTTCTGACTTTAACAAATAGTGTTTTTTTTTTAAAACATAAAATAAGACAAATTGCTGCGTTGATCATTACATAAACGTATAGCGCAGTACGTTATTCATACACATGTTCCCGCTTCATATTAGTCATTGTTTCAAAGTAAAACGTAAAACGTGTTAGTCTACTCAGGAAGATGAACTAGTTTCTAAATTGTTTAACGTAATGGCGTACATTGCTGAGGGTTAGTACATAGCGAGCATATCTCACTAGCTCAGGCATCGCGGTGCTGATTGAAGAGTAATCACTCAGTTAATAATTAAGTACATGATAATTACCTTAAGTGCACGCGGGGAATGTAAAGATTGCAACGTTTCAGCGCGACCCTTAAGGCCTGATTTACGGAGCACGTCCGCAATTTATCACCCCTACCGCACGTATGTTTACGCATAATATAGTCGCTTGCATGAAAAAGTATCCCCATCCCCGTCCGCACCGTACACCATTCTTTCTTTGCCATTGCGCAAGGATATTCATCACGTAAAGTCCATGGTGCGAGATGGGAATCTGCGGCCCATCCACCATACCCGAACAGATGTCGCATTAATTTTTTTTTTCTCTTCGTCCGCGGCCGCTTTTTCCCGCCATAAATAAATCAAGTGAAGTCCGCTTTTCCGTTTACACGCTCGTTAAAAATGAAACGCGTTAAGGGCGGCATTTTAATCTACGGTTAATGCGAAAATCTGGCAACGCCGTCGGCCACCAATTAAAACAAACTGCGACCTGGACGGTCCGAAACCAAATGGAAAAATTATTGATTTCCGGGTGTGCGCACAATTGTAATACTGTATATAAATAAAATTAATGGTTGTTGTTTATTACAACTTCAATTTACAATCTTTGACAAACTCAAAAAGTAATTCACTTATATTTACAAAAAAATAAATAACTTAAGAGTGCAAAAAATGTTAAATTTTTAAATCTATTTCAAATTCATACTAATAAAACTGAGTATAACTTCGATAATGATTCCTAAGCACCTAAACACGTGTCAATTATCTGAAAATAAAGAAATGGAACATAACAAGAATAGTTTTTTGTAGTTAAAAAGGAGTAACAAGTGAAATGCTTGCATCTATTGTTTTCAATCTGGATCTATCAACATATAATACTCAACATCTTGAACATAAATCACCAGAAACACTAAAAATGTAGTAAATATTTTAAGCGCAATATTACAGCATATAAGAAAAATATGGAATCTATTAGTGACAGTAAATCGTTTATAAAATTAGACATAGAATAGACCCAAATATGGAACCTTGCGGTACCACGTATTTTAAATTAATTTCAGCTGATATTTTCTCATTCATTATAACTGTGATGGGGCAAAATAATCCAACATAATACAACTTTTACAAATACCCGAAGGATGATCCAATTAATATTCCTAATTTGAAATATAGCAATATACTGGTTACTATATTAATATTTTTCTAAGAGTGTGATTAATCTTAAATGATTTTTTAGGCCCGAATAAAGTTATCCATTTGTCCTTGGTGTTTGTTAAGGAAAAGTTGTTAAATGAGTCTTGAACCCCTAGGAGTTGGTATACTTGACGTGTGGAAACTTTTTAGATCGGAAGCGACGCGAAACTGACGTGTTTTTTAATGAAAGGGTTTAATGTTTGCACAAACCGTCTTTGGGAATATATATTTCACTAGCTATTTCCAAAAAACAATATATTCGTAGACTAGATTAGACTTTGTTAAACAATGTTTAAAGTGTTTTAATTATTACTCAACATGTATAACAAAGTAGATTCCTTCAAAATAAATAATATTATAATAATACAATTCACATAATAACATAATTCTACTATTACTATTTACAATCAAAGATTGCATACGTCTGAAGCTTACGTTGTTGCAAAGTTTTAAAAACAACTTTTTTGAGCCAAAAAATTACAATATAGAATTTAATGTAACCTGTCTGGTAATAATCCAGATGTGACTCACGAGCCGAGTCTTAGATGATTTATATAATATGTCTTATCTCTAGAAATGCTGCGTACCGTCTGGTCGGTCATCTGGGATGGCCACCTGTGTAGGGTAACGAACCATTCAATTGCATCACGCTACAGACTAAGCAACAATAATAATTAGTTTAGTTACCCTAGAATCGCTACATAATTGATTAGAGTATTACCGAAAAACGAATTTATAACTCTAAACTTCACTTTTTAGCCTCCCTCACTATTTGTATTATTTTTAGACTCTCTATTTGTCTATAACATTAATTTATATATATCTTTCTTTTATTCTTCTTCTCTTAATCTCTCTCTATTAACTATAATTATAATCTTCTTGTGCCTCTCTCTTCCATTCCTATATAAGATTTTCTTTTTGAGTTCTCTGATTTTTTAGACTTATTTTCTCTATCTCTCGCATTTGGACACAAATTTAATCTCTCTGGGCTTCTCTCTCTATCAACATCTCTTTTTTATTATCATCAACTCTTTGTTGTTGTTTATATCTCTATTTTAGCCACAACCTTAATTTTCTAAGGTATAACTTCTTGGACTCTCTATTTTGGTCTGTTTTTGGCCACAGTTTTAATCTTTCTAAGATTTTCATTTTCAACCTCTCCTCTGTGAACTTTCCCGCGGACTATCTCTTTTTTGGGTGTTTCTATGTTGGCAACAATCTTAATCTCTACAGACCTGCCACCCTTTTGATCTTATTTTTTGGCCACTTTCTCTTAATCATAAGAAATGTCGATTCGAAAATGTCTTTTACATTGGGTTTTTCCTTTTTTTATCTTATAACAATTAAAAATTTATTATCCTACCTTCTCATCTCATAAATATCTTTAGATTACTCTATATTGATCATTATATCACTCTTTTTGCCTATTCCTATCAACCTTTTTCTTTTGACCACAAGATCATTTCTTTCAAAAAATATATACTCTATATGAAATTTATACTTTCTAATCTACACTATGGATAGAAAAAATGTTACCTAGTTTTGTTTAGATTGATGCATTTGCTATTATCAAAACTTAAAATTGTATGTTACAAGAAATTGCAGTATATGGAAGCGACGTAGCTGTCATTGCGGAGAACGTAGGATGACTAAGGCTTCTTCATAGGAACTTGCGTAGTTCGATGCTTCTGTGTCCTGGTGGTGGCCTTGGGCGACGTCCTCGGAGATATCTTGACGGAGTCCCAAGCGTAGCGTAGTCACTGGCTGGGGTTCCAGGCAATGAACAGCAAAGTCATAGTCGTTTCTAACGTGGTGCTTAGCGAAGAGCAATTAGTAAGCCGAATGGACGAAAATTACTAAAAGGAACTGTTAGGCCAAGTAGACTGATGATTGTAAGGGTGGCTTCTCTTTAAGTAGGGTGCAAAAATGGCTGTGTGAGTGGGTAGGATTGGATAGGGATGCTGTCCCTCCGAGGACCCTACGGCGTGGTGATGCGACTGCCTCATCCACCAGCGAAAGGCCGCGCGTAGTGTACGTTACACTCTCCCCCCTGGTACTGATATCGCCCCAATGAAGTAACCAGATTAGTCTGGGTCTAACGTGGACATCCTCTTCATCGGATAGTATGGATGATAAAATTGGCGAAGAGAAGAAAAGTGGTGATGATGAGGAAGAGGCAGATGAAGAGGAAGAGGATGATAAAGAAGAAGATGATTCAAATGGTGAAGCATCCTCCTTGACCAGTGGTTAAGAGGAACAAAAGCCTAAGATGAATTGTACAGCCAAGAAAGGTAAAGAGGAGCAGCAGCAACTTTCTAAGAAGGAGACGTTACACTCTCCCCTTCTGGCACTACTACTACCCAATGAAGTAACCAGATTAGGCTGGATCTTACGTGGTCGTTCTCTTCATCGGATAGTATGGATGATGAACGTGGCGAAGAGGAGGAAGGTGGTGGTGATGAGGAAGAGGTAGATGATAAGGAAGAGGATGAGGAGGAAGAGGATGATACAAATGAAGAAGCATCATTCTTGACCAGTGATGAAGAGGAACAAAAGCCTAAGATGATTTGTATGGACAAGAAAGGTAAAGAGCAGCAACAGCAATTTTCTAAGAAGGACAAAAAACGAAAACAAAGTATGGCTGATAAGAAAAGGGGAGATAAATCTGCAAAGGCTGCCCAACCTAAATCACCAAAACAGGAAGATAGTCCGCAAAAGAATACAGTAGACGCTGGAGTTATAGTAGAAGATATTAAAGTTGGTAACGATTAAGTCGCAAAGCCATGCAAAATTGTTCAGATTTACTACAAGGGTAGGTTTAAAACCAACAACAAAATGTTTGATTCATCTGCAAAGGGAGACGGATTCAAATTCCGTCTTGGTAAACACGGTAATTAAAAGGTGGGATGTTGGGGTTTCTGGTATGAAAGTAGATGGCAAGAGACGTATTGTCTGCCCGCCTCACATAGCATATAGTGCTAAGGATTCACCGCCAAAAATTTCGCCTATCTCAACGTTAGTCTACGAAGTTGGATTAAAGAATGTCAATTAAAATTAAGCTTCTCTTATTTTTTTTAAATATAAATGTTTGTTTTATATGTATGTGCATGTGGTTAAATCTTCCCTAATTTAAGCCAAAAATGTAAATTATAAATTTGACTAGAGGTCTTGTGCTCATATATTTTTTTTTATTTTACGTTGACTATTGGCACCGCACACCTTCCTCTTCCTGCGGGAGGAAATAACTTATTTTGTCCATTCTGTTTTCGTTTATTCATGGCGGCACCCCTTCTATTATTTTGTATGTTTATACATGACGAAAAGTTTGGTTTACAATTGTATGTTCTAAAATTAAATTAAATTAATTTTTAGGCTGCAGCTTTGTTAAGTTTCCTATAAATTGAGTGAGGGCGACAGCGTAGAATATCCTTAGTGGTGTGTCTGGCTTATTTTCCTTGAATGATGACGTATAGCTCGTCTCTTTAGGGATTTTGCGGTGAAGTGATCCTTCGCTTTACGTAGGAGATGTGTGTCAACCCAGACATGATTTCCTAGTTGATACTTTGGTTAAAATCTTCAGGTGGCACCTTTATACTTCTTGTCGTCGTCCTGTTTCTCATCTGTCAGCTGCTGGGTATATGAACCTCGTTATGCAAACGATAGAAATCAATGTTTTTATGTGTGTAGATCAGGCAATTTAAAAAGTAGATAGAGGGTAATTTAAGTATTCCATGTATCCCAAGACCATATATTACTCTTATTGCTTTCCTTTGCAGACTAAACAGCCTCTTTAGTATAGTTGAATGACCTCAAGTACTAGTGCTGTGTCATGGGTGACATTCGCAGAGAGAGAAATATGCAACGCGTAACGCTTTAAGAGTTAAATAGTTACTAAATTATCTAAGCAGATATATATTCCGACTAATTTTCTTTGCTGTTTCCTCTCCGTGAGTTTGCTATTTAAGTATACTCCTAAAAATTTAACACTCGTTTGATTATCGAGATAGGTTTGTCTTAGCGAAAACGTAATATCGACGGCCTTTTGATCATTTATTATTAATTTATTACATCCAAACCATTCAAAAGCATTTTCTTTGGTGAGTTGATTTTTTTCCAGATACAAGTAAATTTTAGTTGGATTTGTTATTATCGATGTATCATCAGCATATAAGACAAAAGTTTAGAATCTATTAGTGACGGAAAATCGTTTATAAAAATTATAAATGGAATAGGCCCAAGTGTGGAACTTTGTGGTACCACGTATTTTAAATTAATTTCAGCTGATATTTTCTCATTCATTATAACTGTTTGCCTCCTTTCACTGACGAACACACCCGCAATGAAGATTTATTACTATTAGTTTGAACATGTATTCTGTAAATATGGCAAAAAAGTAATAAATTGATTTGATTTGGAACGAGTTATAAAGATGGCAAATAAATAGATGAAAATTATTGAAATATCGCTTAAGCACGAGATTATCTTGGCAGACGCAGTCAAACGCCTTGGTTACATCTAATAAGGCTGTGGTGGTATGCACATTGGCCTCAAAATCTTTTATAATATCTTGGACCAAAGCAGAGACCGCATCCGCCGTAGACAATCTCAAACGGAAGCCGTACTGTTGATCAGTCAATAAGCCCTGGGTTTCAAGAAAAAATGAATTTTTTTTTTTTTCGAAAATTGAAAAGTTGGTAATATTGAAATGTAATCGTATAACCCGAGCTTTTTAAAAGGATTTAGGAAGTACGTTATTGTTAATGCATAAATTAATCAATTTAGTTAAAGGGATAACAATTACATCTAACACTGTTTTTATTAGACGAACTGTTGAGCCATATATATCCAGAGAGTTTGAGCTTTTTAACTTATTACTAATATCCCGCATTTCATTGTAACTAGTTGGTTGCATTTTGAAATACTTGGACGAGAACTTGGAATTCAGTTTGGCCATAGTTCTAATTGGATCATTATTGGTAAAAGGTAGTAGTCTGACCGCCGAAGGGTATGGACATACGGTACGGACGTGACCATTCGAGTTAATAGCGCAATAAAAATTAATCTTCAAAATGGCCCGAGAACTGCGACCTAGGGGCGAAGAAATAATATCTTTCTTAAAAAGTGCAAACTTTGAAAACATTTAAAAAAATGCTGTTGAACAGCAAACAAAAATATAATGTAGTGAAATTAGTGACCTAAAAAATGAGATAAAAAGCTTAAAACAGGAAATAAGTGCACTAAAACATGTAAATTCGACGAAGAAAACACAAAATGTGGAATCAAAATCACCGAACTTATCCAAAAAATTATACATCCAATATATACGGAAATACTATCGGAAACATTGACTGAAAATATCATCGAAACCAATCAAATAATAACAAATGATGGAAACGTAACCGCCGAGGTATCGCAAACAAATGAACAATCGGAAATAATAAAAGAAGATATTGGAAACAACTCAAATAACAAGTGGCACAAAAAATCATCCAGACGCGTCAGACAAGCATCCAGAGTATATGGGAGAAAGGAGGAAACAGACGATATAACAGGGTGTGCAAAATACTATAACTATCATGTCCTTAAATGAAAAGAACGTAATAACATACTTAACAAAAGAGAACTTCAACAATATGAAATGTGAGAAGATGAATTCAAAATACTCGGAAGAATATTCGTCTTTCAAAATATCCATACCATCGGATCAAGCTGAGAACTTTCTGAAACCTGATTTGTGGCCCAGAGGCACATGCATAAATCATTTTTTATCCCATCTGCGGAAAAAGCAGTAAAAACACCATCCATTGAAACGAAGTATAGATCAAATCTAACTGCCATTCAACAATAATTGTGATATACTACTCGTATGCATAACAACGGAGCACTGGAAAACCGATAATCAACTTAAGGCAATCAATTTGGAAAACTACACATTGGCTACATCCTTCTGTAGGAAACATAATCAACTAATCTACACTAAAATGGAAATTTTATTTGAAGAAATAACCAGCATAAAACATATTAATAAACCATTTATCTGTGAATGTGCTGGTATAAGTAATAAATGTAATGTAAGTAATTTAAACGTAATTGTTGTATATAGACCACCGATTTTTTTACATTATTTGAAAAAATTATAACAATCGTATATAATGAAAACAAACCAACTTTAATAGCTGGTGACTTCAATATTAATATTTTAATTAACAAACAGCTAAGCCAAAATCTTATTCAATTATTAAAGGAATGTGGTTTTTCCAATTTATTTGATGAACTTACAAGAATCACTAGTCAATCAAAAACGTGCATTGATAACATTTTTACCAACCAAGACAAAGAAAGAAAGTGAGAAAAACATAATTAATATGCATTTGTCAGACCACCTAGCTCAAAAAGTAAAAATAATAATAGAATGTGAAAGTAAAAACAAAATAATATGCAATCAAAATATGACAAAGTTCAAGGATACATTAGAATCAATTAACTGGAGTTGCATTTCTAATATTGCCGATGATGATGTTAATTAATAATGGGACCGGTTTAGTGAAATAATCAATAGTGCTGTAAACAAATGCTTCGCCGAAGAAGTGATCCCTTCTCAATCAAAACGAATTAAAAATTGTGCATCTCAAGAAACGGTGAAATGCAAAAATGAACTAGATATACTATACATAAGGTCTAAACACGATAAAAATTTCTTACGTACCTACAATATTACT